>OZ004704.1:101881512-102006758 GCA_963924515.1 Vespertilio murinus | reverse complement strand
GTTCTAAGTAGTATCCCATTTTAATACAAGGGACTTCTAAAGAGAATTGCATGCTGTAATATAAAACTAGTGGTAATGTATTGGTAACTATCTTATTCCTAGTAAAGTAGTTCTGTGTATCCCCCCTCCTCCCCATTTCACATTTAATACAGTACTACTTTAACATCATGAACAAGAAATAAAAGTTATTGCAGCAACAAAATACTCATGATTTTCTAAGAAGAATCTGTAAATTTTATCCTATTTATCATTTGTTTTTTGAAATATAGAGTTCTTTTGTGTTTCTATATCCACACTGGAGGAGAACTATGGATTGGTGCAGGAGCATGAATTGTGGAGTTTGAAAACCTGGAAAAAATCCTGAACTTACTTATCTTTTAACCCCTCCATTCTAGATTGTGATAACCAAATGAGTTCATTGATGGATATAGAAATGCTTAGGAAAATGCTTGGTTATCAGTTGATCATGGAGGTAGTCTTTATAACTGACTAGGAATGCAATAGAAAAATAGGATATCTATGATATCCTATTATTGGAGAAGATATTGGGGAAGAAAGAATTTTGGGAAAGAAAGAATTTTAGAAAATTATTTCTAAAAAGAATATTGGGGAAGAAAGAATTTTAGAAAATTTAGTTTATCCTAATTTAAGCTTGGTTAATACTCTTATGGTAAGGTAGTTATATGTTCAGACTCTAATATCAGCTTTTAGTGTACAGTTATTAACTTTTATTAAATGCATTCTGGGCTTGTGATGATTTAGAAAAACAATTTCTAATTCTGAGACTCTTAAATTTTTCTTGTGATTTTTTTCACTTAAAAATTCCTCATATTATATCAAATTTTTGAGCTTTGGAGAATTTATGCTTGTATAAATTTAGAGGATTGGATCCAACTCTATTTTTTTCCCAGTGGGCTATCCACTTATTGCAACTTTTTATTATCAATGTAGGTTATTCTTTAGTTTCATAGGCTATCGTGACATGTCATTTCAATGTTTTAGCTCAAAGTTTCATTTCTGTTACTTAGGTTTCTGAGAGTTCTGACAAAGAAAAAAGTCTATTGCAAGAACATCACATGTTGTGGGAAGAAATTACCAAGCTAAGACTAGAAATGGACACAGTCAAAAATCAGAACCAGGAAATGGGAAAAAAGTATGTTGAGGACATTGCAATTGTCAGAGAACAGAATGACTGTCTTCAAAAGACAATAAGAGAATCCGTATCTCAACACAATGCGCAGCTTGAAGGTCTGAGGGCTGAGCTTATAATGCTAAACTCTAAACTGGAGAATGAACAACAAAACAGAGGAAGACTGGAAGCAGAAGTAGAATCATACCGGTCTATACTGGCTCATGAGCATTGTCAGACATCAAAAAGAGACCTACAACGTGCTTTCCAGAGAGAAAGAGATGAATGTTTTTGTTTACAGGACAAAATAAATTTCGATATGCCTAACCTAAAACAAAGCAATGAGATTCTTTCTCAACAGCTTTGTAAAGCAAAAAGCAAAAACAATAACTTAGAAATTGAGCTCCATCAGAAAAGAGATGCTCTCAAAGAAAGGACATTGGTTTTAGAAAGAGAACTCAGTCAAAAACAGTGTCAAAAGGAGGAAATAGAACAGGTGTATGAAGATGGACAAGACAAAATGGATAAAGATATTGGAAAGCAGGAGACCTTACAGAAGCCAACTCACCTACACAGTGAAAGTATGCTGCTAAACCAGCAACTGAATCAGGCTAACAGCCAAACAGACAGGGAAGAAAACACAGCAGTTAACATCCAGGATCAGATTCAGGATAAAATAAATACATTTAAAGCTGAAGGTGTAAAGCAAATTCTTAACCTGAAGGAAAGTATTAATGAGTTAATCAATGAATGGCATCATTTTGAAGAAATAATACATCAATATGAAAATGATAATGTAGAAAGAGATGTAAGTATCCATAGAGATAAATATTTTTCAGGTTTCCTAAGAGAAAATTCAAAGTAGCATTTAATGATGGCTAAATGTTGAATCTAGTTGAATATTAAAAACATATAGATTATAAATGTGTTTGCTCTATCAGCTTAAAAGCAGACATTGTATCCAGCAAATGAAGATGGGACCTAAAAGGTTTATTTTCCCCCTAAGTAATTATTACCATCATTTTTATTTTTATTTTTTCCATTTTTTATTAAGGTATTATATGTGTAGATATTTTAACATTGTTCCCCACAACGCACTCCCATACATGCCCTCACCACCTAGCATTTTGCGTCCATTGGTTATGCATGCATACAAGTCCTCTGGTTGATCTCTTACCCCCCCCCACTTCTCCCTATCCTTCCTGCTGTAATTTGACAGTTTGTTTGATGCTTTACTGTCTCTGTACCTATCCTTTTGTTCATCAATTTATAATGTTCTTTATTATCCATAGATGAGTGAGATCATGTGGTATTTTTTTTCATTGACTGGCTTATTTCACTTAGCATAATTTTCTCCAGTTCCATCCAGGTTGCTGCAAATGGTAAGAATGCCTTCTTTTTAAAAATATATATATATATTTTATTGATATTTTACAGAGAGGAAGGGATAGAGATAGAGAGCTAGAAACATCGATGAGAAAGAAACATCAACTAGCTACCTCTTGCACACCCCCTACTGGGGATGTGCCCGCAACCAATGTACATGCCCTTGACCGGAATCGAACCTGGGACCTTTCAGTCTGGAGACCGACGCTCTACCACTGAGCCAAACCGGTTTTGGCAGAATGCCTTCTTTTTTATGGCTGCATAGTATGTCACTGTGTAGATGTACCATAGTTTTCTGATCCAGTCATCTGCTGATGAGCACCTGGGCTGTTTACAAATCTTAGGTATTGTAAATTGTGCTGCTATGAACATAGAGGTGCATATATCCTTTCCAATTGATGTTTTCAGTTTCTTAGGATATATTCGTAGTAGTGGGATTACTGGGTCAAATGGGAGTTCCATTTTCATTTTTTTGAGGAAACTCTATACTGTTCTCCACAGTGGTTACACCAGTCTGCATTCCCACCAGCAGTGCAGGAGGGTTCCTTTTTCTCTGCAACCTCCCCAACACTTGTCATTTGTTGATTTGTTGATGATAGCCATTCTGACAGGTGTGAGATGGTACTGCATTGTCATTTTGATTTGCATCTCTCAGATAATTAGTGACTTTAAGCATGTATTCATGTTTCTCTTGGCCTTTATTCTGTCTTCTTTCGAAAAGATTCTATTTAGGTCTGTTGGCCATTTTTTAATTGGATCATTTATCTTCCTTTTATTAATTTGCATAAGCTGTCTGTATATGTTGGAGATGAAACCTTTATCAGTGATAATATTTGCAAATATGTTCTCCCATACAATGGGCTTTCTTGTCGTTTTGTTGATGATTTCTTTTGCTGTAAAAAAGTTTTTATTTTGATGTAGTCCCATTTGTTTGTTTTCTCTTTAGCTTCCATTGCCCTATGGGCAGTATCAGTGAAGAAGTTCTTTCAGCGTATGTCTGAGATTTTGCTGCTTGTGGATTCCTCTGGTATTTTATAGTTTCCTGTCTTATGTTTGAGTTTATTTTTGTGTATGGTTTAATTTGGTGATATAGCTTCATTTTCTTTGCATGTACCTGTCCAATTATCCCAAGACCATTTATTGAAGAGACTGTCTTGACTTTATTGTATGTTCATGCCTCCTTTTTTCAAATATTAATTCAGCATAGTGGTTTGGGTCTATATCAGGATTCTCTATTCTATTCCATTGATCGATATGTCTGTTCTTGTGCTAGTACCAGGCTGTTTTGAGAAAAGTGGATTTGTAATACAGCTTGAAATCTGGTATGGAGATCCCTTCTAATTTTTATTCTTTCTCGGGATTGCTGTGGCTATTCAGGGTCTTTTTTTTATTCCAGATGAATTTTTGGAGAGTTCTTTTTAGGTCTGTGAAATATGCCATTGGTATTTTAATCAGGAGTTCATTCAATCTATAAGTTGCTTTGGGTAGTATAGACATTTTGATGATGTTGATTTTATCAATCAATGAACATGGTATGTTCTTCCATCTGTTTATGTCTTCCTCTATCTCTTTTTTTCAGTGTCCTGTAGTTTTCCACATATAGGTCTTTTACCTCCTTACTTAAGTTTATTTTTAGGTATCTTAATTTTTTTGTTGTGCGATGGTAAATGGGATTGCTTTTTTAGTCTCTCTTTCTGTAAGTTCACTATCGGTGTATATAAACGCCATAGGTTTATTGCATTAATTTTGTATCCTGCTACATTGCTGAATTCAATTATGAAGTCCATTAATTTTTTGATGGAGCCTTTCTGTTTTTTTTATGTACAATATCATGTCATTCTTCAAATAAGGACAGCTTTATTATTCTTTTCAAATTTGGATGCCTATTATTTCTTTTTCTTGTCTAATTGCAATAGCTGACACTTCCAGTACAATGCCAAACAGGAGTGGTGAGAGTGGGCATCGCTGTCTTATTCTTGTTCTGAAGGGAAATTGTTTTAGTTTTACTCATTGAGTATGATGCTGCCTGTGGGTTTGTCATATACAGCTTTTATTATGTTGAGGTATGATCTTCTATTCCCACCTTGCTGAGAGTTTTTATCAAAAATGGTTGTTGGGTTTTGTCAAGTGCTTTTTCTCCATCAATTGATATGACTATGTGGTTTTTATCTCTCAATTTGTTTATGTGCTGTATCATGTTTATTGATTTGCGAATATTGTACCATCCTTGCATTTCTGTGAAAAATCCTACTTGGTCATGATGTATGATCTTTCCTATGTACTGCTAAATTCAATTTGCTAGAATTTTGTTGAGGATTTTGGCATCTATGTTCAAGAGAGATTGACCTTTAATTCTCTTTCATTGTATTCTCTCTATCTGATCTTGGTATTAGGGTGATGCTGGCTTCATAGAAGGAGCTTGGAAGTATTCCTTCCTCTTGAATATTTTGAAATAGTTTGAGGAGGATAGGTTTTAGTTCTTTCTTGAATGTTTGGTAAAACTCCCCCTGTGAAGCTGTCTTGCACCAGGCTTTTGATTGCGGAAAGTTTTTTGATGACTGCTTCAATTTCTTTCATAGTTATTGGCTTATTGAGATGTTTAGATTTTTCCTGATTGAGTTTTGGTAGGTTATATTTATTTAGGAATATGTCCATTTCTTCCAGGTTGTCCAGTTTGTTGAAATAGGGTTGTTTATAGTATTTTTTAACAACCCTTTATATTTTTGTGTGGTCTGTTGTTATTGCTCCTTTTTCATTTCTGATTTTGTTTACTGGGGTCCTCTCTCTTTGCTTCTTGGTGAGCCTGGCTAGCAGCTCATCAATCTTGTTTATCCTTTCAAAGAACCAGCTCTTGGTTTTCCTTGATCTTTTTTTTAAAAAAAATATTTTATTGGGTTTTTACAGAGAGGAAGAGAGAGGAATAGAGAGTTAGAAACATTGATGAGAAAGAATCATCGATCAGCTGCCTCTTGAACACCCCCCACTGGGAATGTGCCTGCAACCAAGGTACATGCCCTTGACCAGAATCGAACCTGGGACCTTTCAGTCCACAGGCTGACGTTCTATCCACTGAGCTAACTGGTTTCAGTATTCTTGATATTTTGTATTGCTTTTTGGTTTCTATGTCATTTATCTCTGCTCTGAGCTTTATTATTTCCTTCCTTCTGTTTACACTGCTGCCATATTTCCAACTCTTTGAGTTGTATGGTTAGTCAATTTATTACCATTGTTTCTTGTTTTTTTTTTCTAATTTCTTTATTGATTAAGGTATCACATATTTGTCCTCATTCCCTCATTCTGATCCCAAACTCTTCCCCACATATGCCCCCACTGCCTTGTTGTTCATGACCACTGTCTAGGCTTATCTGAATGCATACAAGTTGTTTGTTTGATGACTCCCCCTTTCACTCACCATCCCCTATCTTCCCTCTGAGGTTTGACAGTGTTATCGATGCTTCCCTGTCTCCGGGTCCGTTTTTGTTCATCAGTTTATGTTGTTCATTATTTCCCCTAGATGCATGAGATCACGTGATACTAGAAATACCCTTATAAGAGCTGAAACTGAGATAAGCCAAATGGTTATGTTTGGAGGCAAATGAATCAGGCTGTAGTCAGTTCCTTTCTGAGCCAACAGTTCTTTTTAGTTCTAATTTTAATGTCATACAGTTCCTTATGTGTACATGTCAGCCATGATATTTCAGATTTGGTTGGACAAATGGTGGTGATGCACATCCGACCATCTCTGGTTTGGTCCTCGGCATCCTTCAGTGACACATAGCTGTTGTCCATTAATATGCAAGGTGTTGTCAGCGTCTTTCATCTCTGAACTGTTTCTCTTCCATCTTCATGGCTGGAGCAGTCCTGTCAATTCCTCTCTGTTGCAGGAATCCACATGGTCTCAAAGATGTTTTCTGAAAATATACAAACATATTCTCAATCAAAACTTAATAAAGGGAGATTTTCTATAAATTTGACTTGGGATCCTTTTTCATTTTATTTGCCCCTAATGATTTTTCTGTGGCTTGTTTTGACACCATGTGTGTTTTTCATGGGTATCTTGTTGTTAGCATTTCAAATGAAAGTTATTTTTCTAAAGTACAAATTTTCTGGATGAAATTTATTCACAGGATATTTTTCTTTACATGATATTTTCCCACTATCACCCCCTATTTTAATTTAAATATTAGGAGGCTTTTGGACATTTTATAACGTAGTCTTGATAGCTTTTACATTTTAATAATTTGTACTAAAATGTGACTGCTTTAGGTTCATTACATGTTATGCAATTTTACCATGAGATGAACTGCCAATAAAAATTTTTGTTAACACTTTAGGAACAGATTTTTGTCCAGTACAATTAATTTTTCTAGAATATTTGCTTATTTCAATTAGCCAATTTAATTTCCTCTGAGAAATTGATTACTATTCAATTGTCAAACTCAACCCTCTACTAACAATTTTATTTTACCTTGTGTGTATTAGTGAAAAGGATTATTTGCCTTCTTTAATAGGCCCTGAGCATACCTGGTACTAGGCTGGATTTGGATATCAAGAACCCACTTCCCCACACCATGGGTACAAGACATCTCAAACAAGTCTTGTTGCAGGGAGAGGGCAGCTGCTGTCAGCCAAGTCTCTGTCTGTTACCTGGGTCCCAATTTGAGCTGTGCATGGGAAGCGAAGCAGTCATGGGGGCAGGAGACCTCCCTCAGAAAGGGTGAAGATTCAGGCCCCTGCAAAAGTGAGGGGGGGTAGTTAGGGTCTGTGCCCCACCTCTGTTGTACCCCAAGTTCTCTCCTCTTGGTCCATCTGTGACTGTGCCTGTCTTAGGTTGTTCCTTCCCTGAGGAATCTTACCCATCTCTGGCTAACCAGCCATACTCTGGGGCCAAGCAAGGTGATATGAGGCTCAGTTCTATCTCCTTGGTAGCCTATGCCTCTGTGGCCTCCATGCCCAGCACCTGCCTTCAGATCTCCTAGCCTGCAGGTGAAGCCAAGATATGATCACATATCTTGGGGAACACAGTTTTCTTCTCCAGGCCCCACTGGGCGAGGGCAGATCCAAAGTATCAGCCACCATGATGCTTCAACCTCAGGCATGAAATGAAAGCTCAGGGAACAGCTGTGGCCAACTGGACCATGAGAAGAGGGACCCTCTTGGCCAAAAGAGCAAGAAGGGCCAATATAGAATGCTCAGGTGCTTTTCCAGGGGGCCCTCTACACAGTGGAAGGGATAAAATCTTTTCCTGTACTTTCAAAATTGCTGCCAGACATGCAAAGAATTGGTTTGTAAGTTTGTTTGGGATAATTGTACATTATGCTGTTGTAATTCTAAAATATATAGAGATGTGTTACCTTTGTCCCCAAAATGATTTTTTTTTATTGATTCCTAAGGGTGTGAGCTACTATTATAGGTAATGGGGATAACCCAAATCTGGGAAAAATTATAATGACATTGTATAATAATATCATGTAAGGATATTCTTTGCTCTAGGTCATGGCAATTTTATTTCAAACTGGCTGTCAATCTCTTTTTGTATAGACGAGTTCTTTTTTTATTATTATTTTTTATTTATTTATTCATTTATTTATTTATTTTATTAAGGTATTATCTGTGTACATAGCTTTCCATTGCCCCCCCTCCCATTTATGCCCTCCCTCCCCAGAGTTCTGTGTTCCTTGGTTGTACTTATGTTCATGCATACCAGTCCCTCGGTTGTTCTCCTATGTCCCTCCAGGTCTCCTTCCCCTCCCCGCTTTCATTTGACAATCTGCTTGTTTTATGGTGACCATCTCAGGACCCCATGAATAGAATCCGCTCCTCATTTGGCAGTCTGCTTGTTTTATGGTGACTATCTCAGGACCATATGAATAGAGTCTGCTCCTCCTCTGGTTTTCACTGCCCCTTCGCCTGGGTCCCACTGCTTCCCTTGGGACACACGGCTCGCCCTGGGCACACTGTACCCTGGGAACCTCGGCTCACCCGGGGCACACAGCCCCCTGGGACACACGGCTCACTCGGGACACCCATCCCCTTTGGGGGATACGGCTCACCAGGGGCACATGGCCCCCTGGGACACACGGCTCACCCGGGGCACTTGGCCTCCTGGGACACTCGGCTCACCCTGGGCACACGGCCCCCTGGGACACTCGGCTCACCCGGGGCACACGGCCCCTCTAGGGTGTTGGGGTCGCATATTGGAGGTGCCGCGCTAGCTCCTTGCTAGCATGGCGGCAGGCTGGGACAGCTGCAGTTGGGCTGAGATTGTTGCAGTCGTGGGGGACCACCTTCAAAGGTGTCTTGTTTGGTGTGGGAGCGGAGCAGCTGCAGACATGGAGGCTAAGTTCTGAGGTCGCCCACTCCCTGAGCCCAAGGCGTGGTGAGCTCTGTTCTCGGTGGATTTCCTTTATTCGCGGCGGCAGTGGTGGGTGGCGGTGCCAGGTGCTGCAGTGACGGTCGCTACTGTGGTTCAATTACCACTGTAGTTTATTTATTTATTTATTTATTTATTTATTTATTTATTTATTTTCATTCTCTATTTTATTTTATTTCATTTTTTCCCCTCACATGAATTTTATTAAGGTATTATATGTGTACATATCTTACCATTGCCCCCCCCCACTCCCATTCATGCCCTTCCTGCCCAGAGTTCTGTGTTCGTTGGTTGTATTCATGCATACCAGTCCTTAGGTTGTTCTCTTATCTCCCCCCAGGTCTCCTTCCCCTCCCTGTTGTCATTTGATAATTTGCTTGTTTTATGGTGACTATCTCAGGATCTCATGAATAGAATCCGCTCCTGCTTGTTTTATGGTGGCTATCTCAGGATCACCCGAATAGAGTCCGCTCCTCCTCTGGTTCTCACCGCCCCTCCCCCTGGGTCCCACTGCTTCCCTAGGGACACACGGCTCCCCCGGGGCACACGGCCCCCTGGGACACACGGCTCACCCGTGGCACAGGGCCCCCTGGGACACACGGCTTACCCGGGGCACATGGCCACCTGGACATATGGCTCACCCAGGGCACACGACCCCTCTTAGGCGCTGGGGTCGAGTATTGGGGGTGCCGTGTTAGCTCCTTGCTAGCACGGCAGGCAGGCTGGGACAGTTGCAGGTGGGCTGAGATGGCTGCAGGCGGGTAGACCGCCCTCAAAGGTGTCTCGTTTGTTGCGGAAGCGGAGCAGCTGCGGACGCGGAGGCTAAGTTCTGAGGCCGCTCACTCTCTGAGCCCAGGGCGTAGTGAGCTCTGTTCTCGGTGGATTTCCTTTATTTGCAGTGGTGGTGGGGGTGGCGGTGGCTGGTCCAGCAGCGACGGTCGCTCCTGTGGTTCAATTTCCACTGTAGTTTTAAAGTTCACATGGCGGCAGTGGTGGGAGCTTCAGCCCGGCCATGCGGCGGCTGAGGGAGGACTCGCCGGGGCCGCTAACGGAAGGTGCCGTGCATGCTCCCCACCCGCACGGCGGGTGTGCTGGGAAGGTTGTGGGCGAGCTGAGGTGGCTGCGGGCAGAGAATTCCCCCTCAATGGTGTGTCCTTTGTTGTGGAAGCGGAGCTGCTGTGGACGCAGAGGCTAAATTCTGAAGCCACACTCTCTCTGAGCCAGGGGCGTAGTGAGCTCTGATTTTGGTGGATTCCCATTTGCAGGGGTGGCAGTGGGTGCGGCAGCGACGGTAGCTCCCATTTCTCAATTTCCCCTGTAGTATTAAAATCCACATGGCGGTAGTGGCGTAAGCTTTGGAGCCGGCTGCTGGCGGTGGCAGCGGAAAGACTCTCCGGGGCACAAAGGGAATGCGCCGCGCCAGCTCCCCACCAATAAGGTGTGTGCAGAGACTGGGCCCAGCTGGCCGCAGGCCGGTAGACACCGCGACAGCTCCTCGGGATGGTTGTGGGCAGGCGCCTAAGGATCCATATCAGCTCCCTGGTTCCCATGGCCGGTGGGCTGGATCAGTCCTTGGGCCCCAGGGCGGAGCGAGGTCTGGCTTCCCTCATTCCCGGAGGCAGCGTCTCCAGTAGGTCCTGTTTCTCCGTAGTTTTAAACTCCACATGGCAGCTGCGGCGCCCTGCTTGGTGTCTAGTTGTATCCTTCCCATTTCTGGGCCGAGCTGGTTGTGCAGGAGGGGAGACACTGCGCTCGCTCCTCTCCAGCACTGTGGGCGGGCTGGGAGGTCGCTCTCACGGGCTTCTCGTCCAGGCAGGAGCCGAAGGCGCGGCGGCAGCAGCAGCGGCAGCGTAGGCCCCCATCAGCTCCTGTGGCTCCGGCAGGGCTGGCCCACTCCCTGGGCCCCGGGGTGGAGCGAGGTCTGGCTTCCCTCATTTCCGGCGGCAGCGGCTCCAGCAGGTTCAGTTTTGCTGTAGTTTTAAACTCCACATGGCAGCAGCAGTGCCTGCTTTGTGTCTAGTTGTAGCCTTCCCATTTCGCCAGCTTTCCTGTGGGTCTGGTGCGATCCCTTTTGGTTTTATCTGTAGTTTTTTTCCAAATTGTTGAGGAGATGGCGGCCCAGGAGACTTCCTAGGCCGCCATCTTGCTTCGGTCTCCCTGCTTCTTTCACCACTGTAGTTTTAAAGTTCACATGGCGGTGGTGGCGAGAGCTTCAGCTCGGCCATGTGGCATCGGAGGAAGGGCTCGCCTGGGCGGCTAATGGAAGGCGCTGTGCCATTTCCTCACCAGCGCACTCCATATCCCTCCCAGCATGGTGGGTGTGCTGGGAAGATTGTGGGCGGGCTGTGATGGCTGCATTGGGAGAGTCCGCCCTCAATGGTGTCCTCTTTGGTGCAGATGTGGAGCTGCTGTGGATGCAGAGGCTAATTTCTGAAGCCACTCTCTCTATGAGCCCGGGGCGTAGTGAGCTCTGATTTCGGTGGATTCCCATTCTTGGGGGCGACGGCGGGTGCGGCAGCGATGGTAGCTCCTGTGGCTCAATTTCCCCTGTAGTTTTAAAATCCGCATGGCAGTAGTGTCTGATGCTTTGGCCTGGCCATGCAGCAGCGGAGAGAGGATTCTCTGGGTCTGCCAACGGAAGGCGCAGTGCCAGCACAACGCATGCGAAGGCCTGGCAGAGCAGGCCTCGGGCGGTGGCAGTGGTGTAGGCCGCGGGATCCGCGGGTGTGGCGCAAAGGCAGGGCCGAGCCGGTTGTGGGCAGTGGCGGAGAGTCCCTGCGATGTCTTAGTCTTTCAGACTTAGTGGAAGGCTTCCGCTGAGCCAGGACAAGCACCACCACAAATATTGGCCAGCTCAGTGCTGCCCCTCTACAGGTGACAGTAGGGGCATCCTCACCTCGGTAGGCCTTTGCTCTTGGAGGTCTTAACCAGTGGAAGGCAGCACGGTACAGAACTGCCCCACCTTCTCAGTCCTCCGCTAGACAAGTTCTTTGTTACATTTTCTGCATCTCTCCCAGGAGGAAGTAGTGATGGTCCCTTCCTTTGGTGTCCACACAAGCCAGAAACCTCTCTTTAATTTTACACACAGAGGAGCAGTGGTTTGATTTTGTGTCATACAGAAGGGAAACTGGGTGGTGACCCCTGTGTAATTATACTTCCTTGCCCCACCCATGGTCCTGCTGGATGACCAATGAATTTGGTGTCATCAGTGACTATATTAGGTGGGGGGATTTGCCACATAAGGGCTTCGACCCATGAAGCATCAGGAACATAAGTGCAGAAATACTTCCCCAATAGCCCTGGTTATATTACCATACAGCTGATGACTGCTAACATGGCAGTAAAGACATTCTCAGGTGTTCTTGGGGTTCTGATTACCTCACACTTTATTATTCAAAAAATATATATTTTATTGATTTTTTTTTTTCTGCAGAGAGGAAGGGAGAGAGATAGAGAGCCAGAAATATCCATGAGAGAGAAACATTGATCAACTGCCTTTCATCGATCAATGTACATGCCCTTGACCAGAATAGAACCTGGGACCCTTCAGTCCTCTGGCTGACACTCTATCCACTGAGCCAACCCAGTTTTGGTGACACTTTATTTAAAAAAAAATATTATTAGTAGTATTAGTATTAGTATTAGTATTAGTATTAGTATTATTTTACATATGTGTTCTTATCCCCCCATTACCCTCTACCCCCCACTAATGCCCCAAAACCCTTTTATCTGTGTCCATTAATTAGGCTCATATGTATGCACAGAAGTCCCTTGGTTGATTTCTCCCTCTTACTGCCACCGACCCTCTCCTCCCCTGAGGCTTGAGGTTCTGATTGATATTACTCAGCCTCTGGGTCTGTTCTTGTGCACCAGTCTATGCTGTTCATTATATTCCACAAATGAGTGAGATCATGTGATATTTATCTTTCTCTGCCTGTCTTATTTTACTTAGCATAATGCTCTCCATTTCCATCCATGTTGTTGCAAATGGTAGGAACTCCTTTTTTACTGCAGCATAGTATTCCATTGTGTAGATGTACAACAGTTTTTTAATCCATTCATCTGCTGATGAGCATTGAGGCTGTTTCCAAATCTTAGTTATTGTGAATTGTACTGCTATGAACATAGGGGTGCATATATCCTTTCTGATTCCTGTTTCTAGTTTCTTGGGAAATATTTCTAGAAGTGGATCACTGGGTCAAATGGGAGTTCCAGTTTTAGTTTTTTCAGGCAACCCCATACTGTTCTCCACAGTGGCTGCACCAGTTTGCATTCCCACCAGCAGAGTAAAAAGTTCCTTTTATTTTACTGATTAATAAGTCTATCCTTTTGACAGTAATAAATCAAATTTTATGAGTATCTTTCCCAGTCATCTTGTATATTACCAGTTGTTTTTATGTGTAGTGGAATGTTTTTAACTCTACTTTTATGGAGATTTCTTGTTTCTTGATAAAGCCTATGGCCAGCTTATGCTTTGCTGACTCTGCTACTTGATGGGAAAGTAGGCTTACAAAGATAATACCCAATCCTTTTTTTCTCCATTCAACACTTCAGCCTCTAACCCAATGCTTCCCACTTCACTACCATTTATATGAAATCCTGGTGACTTAGCCATTTCCTTCATTGTGTTTAACTCTTAATTCATAGACTTGCCAATAGGGAGGAGAAGATTAAAATCTGGACTGTCACCTTTCCTGTTATGCCTGACTATGAAGTCTAAAATTTTATTTTAAATATATATGTATATACAATATATTTTCTTACAAAGAAGAAAAGGGAGAGAGGGAGGGAGAGAGAAAGAGGGAAAGGGAGAGAGAGAGGGAGAGAGAGAGAGAGACATCAACAATGTAAGAAAATCATTGATAGGCTGTCTCCTGCACTCCCCTATTGGGGATTGAGCCCACAACCCAGGAATGTGCTCTTGACCTAAATCAAACCATGGACCCTTCAGTCTGAAAGCTGAAGCTCTATCCACTGACCCAAACTAGCTAGGGCTGAAATCTCAAAAGTTTTAAGCCAGTTTTTTCCCCAAGGAGAAACACTGTGGTATAACATAAGCAAGCTTGAAGTAAGCTAGAGAAGAAATTGTAATTAAACCAAAGGCCTGGTGCACAAAATCCGTGCAGGGGCGGGGGTGTCCCTCAGCCCAGCCTGTACCCTCTCCAATCTGGGACCCTTTGAGGGATGTCCCACTGCCCTAAATGGTCCTCTCACAATTGAAGACTGCTTGTTCCCAACTGCTTGCTGGGCTGTGTACCTGATTGCCCCTAAACACTTCTGCCTGCCAGCCTCATCATCCCACAACCACTGCCCTGCCAGTCTGATTGATGTCTAACTGCCCCCCGCCAGCCTTTTTTCCCTCAACTTCCTTCCTCTGCCAGCCTGGTCACACCTAACTTCCCTCCCCTGTAGGGTTGATCACCTCCAACTGCCCTTCCTTGCAGCCTGTTCCCCTGCAACTGCCCTCCCCTGCTGGCCACCTTGTGTCAGCATTGGGGCAGGATCTTTGACCACATGGGGGCAGCTATTTTGGTTTTGTGTGTTGGAGTGATGGTCAATCTGCATATTACTCTTTTATTAGAAAGGATAGAGGCCTGGTGCACGGGTGGGGGCCTACTGGTTTGCCCTGAAGGGTGTCTCATATCAGGGTGGGGGTTCTCTTTGGACGTGGGGAGGCCTGGGAGAGGGACCTGTGGTGGTTTGCAAGTTGGCCACATCCCTCAGCAACACAAGTGGAGGCCCTGGTATCTGGGATATATTTATCTTCTACAATTGAAACTTAGTAGCCTGGAGAGAAGCCAAGCCTTCTGCTCAATCAGGGGCAGCAGCCATTTCTGTTGGGGTTTATTCACCTTCTATAATTAAAACTTTGTAGCCTAGAGTGGAGGCCTAGGCCTGCCAGGGCAGGTGGAAAGCTTGGCTTCCTGCATTGCCAGGGACAACCTTAGCCTGCTCTCTCCAGATCCGTGGCTGCCGCCATTTTACTTGAGATTTATCTCCTATAACTGAAACTTTGTATCCTTGATTGGAAGCTTGGGCTGGCCAGGGTGTGTGGAAAGTTTGGCTTTCTCCATTGCCAGGGAAACCCAAGCCTCCCTGCTACTCTCTATGGTGGCAGCCATCCTGATTGGGGTTAATTTGCATACTCACTCTGCTCTGATTGGTTGGTGTGCGTGGCTGGCGTACATGGCTTGTGGGTGTAGCAGAGTGATGGTTAATTTGCATATTCCTCCTTTATTTGATTGAATGGTTCCAAAGGCATTGCAGGTTTTCTGCCACTAAGCTTTAAAGTGATTTCATAATCCTCTATGTTTCCTCATGGAGAATAGGAAAGCTTAGTGCTAACCTTGGAGTGCTTCTCTGTGGCCCTTGGCTGTTTCCTCTGAGACTTTGCTCTGTCCTTTTCATAAGAATTGGCCTGTGCTTGCAGCTCTTTTTGCAACCTGCTTCCTCCCTGTGGAACATTTAAGGCCCACAGGTTCTTTTGATTGTGTACTGTGCTGGTCTCCCTTAAAGAGGGGAGCTAGCAGGCAAGGTTTCTCCTACAACCGTGTTTCCCCGAAAATAAGACATCCTCCAAAAATAAGACCTACTTAATGGAAGCATAATGCATCCCCTGAAAATAAGACCTAACAGATCTTTGGGAGCAAAAAATTAATATAATACACTGTCTTATTTTCGGGGAAACAGGGTACTATTCTCTTAGAAGCTTTGAGTTTACAGTTAATTTTATTTGGGTTCATGGGACTAGAAAAGCCACCTCACATTTGGTTTTCAGGTAAGCTCTTCACCTTGGGCTTCCTGGTGGTGTTATAGGACAGTGCGTTTAAAATGCTTACATTCTGAAAATGCTTTGAGGCACCACTTAAATGCTTCATAAGTCTTAAGGGTTTTATAAGTCTTGGCTTCATCCTCAGACCATGTTATCCTGGACATCCTGGATGTGATGTTAGCCCAGAAGCCATTTGATAATCGCACAGAGTATAAAATCAAGTGCACAAGAGATATTGTGTGGCAAAGATGATCACAAGAGTAAATACATTTTTGTGACTCTTGGTTGTTTTTACTTTAGTCTTGATTCTGAGTAATTTAAGGTTCCACGTTCTAAGACCCTACCACAGTATAGGCAACATTTTATTGCAACTGAATTCATTTCAAAATCTCATACTGGTGTCCCCACCTTCCTAACCAAACTATATTTTTTATACATGCAGAATGATGAGCTTATAGCAAAACGGCAACCTTCTTCTTCAAAATGTATATGTCTGCATGAAGAAAAGACACCTCCACAGGAGTTATCAGTGGAAGCACTTCTAAAGAGACGTGAGGAACTAAAGAATAGAGTAAAGAAGGCAAAACAAGAAGCAGTAAATCTCAGAACACACATGGAAAGGAATATGGTAGAATCCTGTGAAGTAGAAAAGTATAAAAAGAAGACTGAAGAAAGAGCAAGACGGGAAGTAGCAGACACAGTAGGGCAAGTCAGTTCATTTTTACAGGTTAATTTATTGATTTAATGTGCTTTAATTCATTTCACTGCAAATTGTCTTTTGGATAAATACAGTATTTTTGCTTTTTCTTTCCTTCATTTAACATTATCTGACAATTAGACATGTGGGAGAAGGTACATTTGAAACCCATAAATCCGGTGTTTTTATTTTTAATTTTTATTTAATTCAGCTTATCTTTCTCCTTGATTTCACTTTCAGTTGCTTCTTAATGAGAATCCGTATCATCCTCGTTTTGGTGTCATTGTCTTCACTTTCCGAAAAGCCCTTGCTGTCAGCCTCCTTAGGGGCCATCAGGCCGCCACTCACTGCTTCTTGGAGGCCCTTTTGGTTTTCATTCTCAGGCTACTCTACATCATGTGGAGATCCCCTGGCCTCCTGTTCAACTGCACTCCCACACCTGTGTGTGTTTCTTTTTAGTGTCAGCACCCTATTTTTAATGTCATTATCTGTGCCAGTTACTTTTTGCTGCTTAATAACCACTTCCAAACCTCCTGTCTTAAAGCAGCATTTACTTGTTCACAAATCTGCCTGGAGACCAGCTCATTTCCTTTCCACCTGCCACCAGCTGGGATGACCTGAAGCTGGGAAGTGGAATCATCTAAAGGCTTTTCATTCGCGGGTTTGTCAGGTGCAGTGGGCTTTTGGCTGGGACATTTGCTGGGGCAGCTCAGCAGGACACCTGTATGAGGACTGACCATGTGGCCTGGGCTGCTTCCTTCTTCACAACATGGTGGCTGGGTTTCCAGGGTGAGCTTTCCTGGGGAGAGGGTCAGAGGGCACCAGACATAGCAGGCACACAGCAGTCACCATATCCTATTCACCAGAACCCAGTGAGCCCTCAGACCAGCTCCTATTTCATGGACAAGTGCCAAACAATCAGGAGATGTGCTGCACAAACTCAGCGTCCCTCACCTTGTCTGACCAAATAACCATTGTATCTGAAGAAAAGTAGTTCTTCCCAAGTCATGATCACTCTCATTCCAGCAAGTTTGCTGTTGATGACTATGTTGTTTTTGCTTAGTATGTTCTCTTATTTTATGGGAAGTAACAGAGAATTTCAAGATAATACTTTTGGATTAAGCAAGCATACCCATTTTTTTCTACCTTAAAAAACGTAGGGCTCATCTTGCTAAACTTATACAGTGAGAGATGTAATTTCTCAGTAAAGCAGGGAACCGTTTCTTTTTGGAATGCAATTCAGATTAGCATCAAACCTTTGTAGTTCAGTAAAGATGTATGGCATTAGAGTCTATACTCATAAGATTCATTAATTAGTCTCATTTTGAAAGTTTTACTTTGGGAGGCATTTGTTGACCAAGCCCTGAATACTGCAATATGATATTCCTAAAACGTTTTTTAAAGCTTATGAAGTGATCAGATGGGGGTGTGAGATAAGAGACTTTCTATTTAAGAGCAATGTGTAGTCATTTTGTGGGGAAAAGACATGAAACAGTCATAGGAAAAAGAGTATAAAATCACGTGCAGAAGAGATGTTGTGTGGCCAAGATGATCACAACAGTAAGTACATTTTTGTGACTCCTGGTTGTTTTTACTTTAGTCTTGATTCTGAGTAATTTAAGGTTCCACGTTCTAAGACCCTACCAGAGTATAGGCAATATTTTATTGCAACTGAATTCATTTCAAAACCTCATACTGGTGTCCCCACCTTCCTAACCAAACTATATTTTTTTATACATGCAGAATGATGAGCTTATAGCAAAACGGCAACCTTCTTCTTCAAAATGTATATGTCTGCATGAAGAAAAGACACCTCCACAGGAGTTATCAGTGGAAGCACTTCTAAAGAGACGTGAGGAACTAAAGGATAGAGTAAAGAAGGCAAAACAAGAAGCAGTAAAGCTCAGAACACACATGGAAAGGAATATGGTAGAATCCTGTGAAGTAGAAAAGTATAAAAAGAAGACTGAAGAAAGAGCAAGACGGGATGTAGCAGACACAGTAGGACAAGTCAATTCATCTTTACAGGTTAATTTATTGATTTAATGTGCTTTAATTCATTTCACTGCAAATTACCTTTTGGATAAATACAGTATTTTTTCTTTTCCTTTTCTTCATTTAACATTATCTGACAATTGGACATGTGGGAGAAGGTACATTTGAAACCCATAAATCTGGTATTTTTATTATTTTTATTTTTTTATTTAAGGGTCCTTCTTCAACTTACCTTTCTCCTTGATTTCACTTTCAGTTGCTTCCTAGTGAGAATCCTTGTCAACATCATTTTGGTGTCATTGTGATCCCTTTCCCTGATGCAGAAGATAAATAACCATATTTCAAAATGAGTCATTTGTAACATAAAGAGGTGGAATCAGAAATCTTCCAAGGGCAAACTTCTCAAGATGATATCAAAAGATAATTGGAAATCTATGTGCGACTCTATCAAGAAGAATTGGAAGACCCAAAGTTATTGGAAAATAAGCTAACTGAGTAAATCAAATGCAGAATCAGAGAAAATAAATTTAACTCATAAATTAGCCTCTAAATTTTAAGCATAGTTACTATTGGGCCAAGTTCATAGATTAATTTGTCGTGAAAGCCAAGTAAATCTTATGCCTTTGGAAAGTGATGTTAGTAAATAAATTTACCTTTCAAATGTTCCTCTAAGACAGTTTCATCTCCCCCTTTTATGCTTTTACATGCCTTTATTCTCTCCCCTCCCCCTTAATATTTTCATGTAGTTTTCTGGTTCTACTACTAGTCTTTAAGCTGAGTGTCTTCAAGCTCTAAAATTTAGACAGCGATATTATTATAAAATTGTTTGTCCGAAGCACCCTAAGTAGAAATACTTAAAATAACAACTTAAACACAAAGGGTTAAGTTACTCCAACACATTCTGTTACTTGGTATATTTACTTTCTTGATTGTGATCTTTATTAATAATAGCCTAGAGGCCCAGTGCATGAAATTCATGTGCAGATAGGGTCCCTAGGCCTGGCTGGCGATCAGGGCCGATCGGAGCCTTCTGGCTACTGGCCAGGGCCTCCCTTCATTCCGCGCCAGCCGCTGGTGGTCAGTGCACGTCACAGTGAGTGATCAAACTCTGTCTCTGGGTTGAACTCCTGAGGGGACACTTTGCATATTAGTAGTCTATATATACTATATGTACAAAATCACATAAGACCCAGACCTGCCGCTCCTGCGAGATCCAGACCCACCACACTGGTGGGCCAAAGACCCACTGCAGGTGAGTAGCTCGCCGCCTCCACACTGTACTAGCTGCAGGCCCCGTCTCTGAGCCAAGTGGTTCACAAGCCAGGGTGTGTGTGTGTGTGTGTGTGTGTGTGTGTGTGTGTGTGTGGCACAGAGAGGTGCTCCAAGTACCTCCTGGTGACCAGTTGTTTGGTTGTTCTCACATTCCAGTGTTATGGCCACAGGCCTTTTATAATATAGACTAGAAGCCTGGTGCATGAGATTCGTGCACTCAGGGATGGGCGGTCCTTCAGCCCAGTCTTTGCCCTCCTGTAGTCCAGGAGCCCTTGGGGAATATCTGACTGCCAAGGAAGCGGGAGATACTCCCATCTCTGCAACTATGCTTGCCAGCCATGAGCCCGGCTTCTGGCTGAGCAGAGCTCCTCCTATGGGAGCACACTGGCCACCAGGGGACAGTTTCTCCATTGAGTGTCTGCCTGCTGGTAGTCAGTGCCTGTTATAGCAATTCAGTCGATTTTCATATTAGCCTTTTATTATATAGATAGATGGCCTCTGGGCTCTTTTAGTTCATTTGATCACCAGCCATTTTATCTTGTCCTCTCTTAAAGGCTGTTGCTCTAAATTATGCCCTGGTGTCAAGTGATTACTGTCTCCAAGGTAATGCGTGTATTGTACAGGGTAGTGAAGGCAAATGCTTGGCAATGTCTTTGAGGGATTTTTTTCTCTCTAAAGTGGCTACTAAATATGCCCAAGGGCATCTTCAAGGACCTTGTAAGTACAGGCCTTCCAGAGGCAGCAGGTATTACTGATTAGCCCTCTGCATCACTGATAGCCTCCCTACTTCGGATCAAGTACTTAGCTAGGATCCCACTGCCTGGAAATATAAATACTTTTTTAGAAAAATTAAGAACCTATACTTGACTAGAGTAAGTCTGCTCTCACACCTTTTCTCATTGCTAAAATGCTATTTAGTATGCAATTCCATTTGCTATCCTGGCTACTTTAAAATACTGCAAGTCACTTAGGGAAAAATAAAATACTAAGCATTTGTTGTTCACAGTTTTCACAGGACTAAGTAGAGGTTAGCAGAGGTCAGCACAACATTCTCCTGGAGAAACAGCTGAAAAGTCCATTGCTCAGCAAAGGAAATTCTATTCTAAGAGAAAATGTGGAGCTTCCTACCGCAAGGCCATGCACTTCAATGTACCACAGGGTTAGTTATAGTATCTTATTTCCCCTTGGGTTCCAGATTTCTGATATAATTCTTGTGTTTCATTTGGTGAAATTTCGAGTTGCTTAATTGATTAGTTCACACTAATATAAAGTCTTAATTTTTTGTGCTAATATAGAAAGGACACAAGTTTTTTTGTTTGTTTGTTTGATATATATTATTATATATATATTATTGATATTATTGATTATATATATATATATATATATATATATATATATATAATTGATATTTTTACAGAGAGGAATGGAGAGAGATAGAGAGCCAGAAATGTCGATGAGAGAGAAACATCGACCAGCTGCCTCCTGCATACCCCCTTCTGGGGATGTGCCCACAACCAATGTACATGCCCGCAACCAATGTACATGTCCTTGACCGGAATCGAACCTGGGACCTTTCAGTCCGCAGACCGACACTCTACTACTGAGCCAAACCGGTTTTGGCGGAGACAGAAGTTTTATAATCATTTTAAAGTCCCTGGATCTCTCATTTTCAAGAGATACCTGCCATTAACTTTATTTAATTAATATGACTAAAGTGACACATTTTAAACTTCTTACAAAGCTGCATTTCAGTTTGATTTTAGAAATTATATATTTTTGTCTAACAAGCAGTAGTATACTTGGAGATGCTTTGGCTTACTTCCTAGTGGATTTTAAATTGGTGATAGTTCCTAACTATTTTTAAGTTTTGCTGAACCCAAACTTTTCCAACCCTAAGCATAAGTGAATGATTGACTTCTAAGTACTTACCCATACATGGACGTTTGCTACTTTAAATGAAATGGAGATAAATATTTTTTATGAATTAAATAAACTTGTAGCAATAAAAGGATTACTTTCTATCTTTAAGTGAAAATATTTGTCGCCTTCTTAGGTCAGAGAACAGTGTTAATTGTTATTTATTTCATCATTTTTATTTCAATTGTTATAAAATTTCTTGCTGAGCAGCTGTGCATTTCATAAAATAAATTTAGCAAATATTTGGATTTTATTTTAAAATTGGTGTATTAATACTTGAATTTTAAATGAAGTTTACCTATGTCTGTTTATCTTGATAGCACTTGCAAGACTAATGACTAATGACTAAGATGGCAATAATAGGGAGTCTTGAAATAGCAACTAGTTTTCATTGTGCACCAGTGCTATTAAAATATTCCTTCTTCATCTTATTATTGAGATCTTCAGCAACCGAATTCCTGTTTGATTCTTTATTATACTTCTCATCTGTTTAGCAAAGTACTCCTTCTGTTCATTAATTTTATTCCTGAGCTCATTGAACTGACTTTTGAGTTTTCGTGTATCTCACTGAGCTTCTTCATGACAATGTGGCTAGTTTGAGTTCTCTGTTCATTTAGATCACAATCGTCCATTATTTCGAGCTTCCTTCTGTACATCACGTACCCCTCCCATCCTCTAGTGAGGAAGGTAGAGGGAGTCTAAGCTCATGTGGAGACTGGAGGGCAGAGAAGTGAAGGTGCTCCTATCATTTCTGATGGGGTGAAATCATAATGGAAATTAAGTTCATGTCTTGTCTACAGACCAACTAAGGATGAAAGAGGTTGGGCAGAAGTATGTTAGATGGTAAAGAGAAATCTATTTTGTGTTTTACTGGTAAATTTTACTATAGATAACTCCGAGCCCAGATAATTCATTTGTTGATGGATTTTGGTAAACCAAGTTTTATTTGGAGGGAATGGATAGCTCCTTTAAGGAAGAATTTCCTTAGTTAACTAAAGATTTTCTCCTTCAAGTTTCTTGTAGTGTGGCTAAATAATCTATGCTTTATAAATTGAGTGTAAAAACTGCTACTAATAAGATTTATGATATTAACTAGTAGCCTGATGCACTAAATTCCTTCACAGGGGGTGGAGGGTGAGGGGGTGTCCCTCAGCCAGGCCAGCACCCTCTCCAATCTTAGAACTCTCTAAGGATGTCCTACTCCAGGGATCTGGCCTAAACCAAGAGTCGACATCTCTCTCAAAATCTAGGATTGCTGACTCTTAAACACTAAAATGCCTGCCTGCCTGCCTGCCCTATTGCCGCTAACCACTCTGCTGGCTGACCTGCTCACCCTCAATTGCGCCCTCCCCCCCACTGCTGGCTTGCTTGTTCCCAAATGCCCCCCCTCACCAGCCTGATCACCCCTAACTACCCTTGTGCCAGTGTGCTCACCCTCACCTTTCTACCCCACTGGCCTGCTTACTCCAAACTTCCCCCCCCCCCCACTGTCCTGACCACTTCCAATTGACTCCCACTGACAACCTGCTCCCCGCCAACTGCTGGTCTGCTTACCCCCAAGAGCCCTTTCCCCCACCAGCCTGATCACCCACAACTTCCCTCCCCTCTTGGCCTCTAACCACCTATACATCAGCCCCACCACCATAACTTGTCCAGAAGATTGTCTGGAAGGTCTCCTGGAAGGTCTCACAGTCTAATTAGCATGTTACCCTTTTATTAGTATAGACAGAGGCCTGGTGCACGGGTGGGCGCTGGCCGGTTAGCCTTAAAGGGTGTCCTGGATCATTGTGAGGGGTTCCCTTGGCGTGACGGGCAGCCTGGGAGGGGGACCGGTGGTGGTTTTCAGGCCAACCATGCCCATCATGGGGTGAGAGCCCCTGCTGGGTGCCTGGCCAGCTGGAGTGAGGGGATGATGGCTGGTTTCAGGCTGGCCAAGCCCCCCAGGAGGAACCCTCACCCCATTGGGTGTGGCCAGCCTGGGAAAGGGGCTTTTTATTTTATTTTCAGTGCCTCCTTGAGCAGAGGTCAGGGCCAGATAGAAGAGAGTATCTGGGATTTATTTATCTTCTATCATTTAAACTTTATAGCCTTGAGCAGAGGCCAGGGCAGGCTATGCCAGGTGGGAAATGTGGCTTCCTCCATCACTGGGGGCAACCCATGCCTCCTGCTCAATCCAGCTCCCTGGTTGCTACCATCTTTGTTGAGTTAATTTGTATACTTGCTCCTGATTGGCTGGTGGGCATAGTGGAGGTACAGCTAATTTACATATTTGCCTTTCATTACTGTAGATTTCTGTTACTATATTTTTACTCATTGCTTTAAAATTTATAATTGAGTTAGGACACTATTATTTTGTGTCTCATGTTAAAACATTATTGAGTATATGACAGTTTTACATATTCATTTTCTCTGAATTATAGTTAAACATTTGTGTATTTTTCCAGAATATGAGGAAGGAGCTAGCACAGAACCTTAGGCTCAGTGAGAAGCCTTAGAGTCCACTTTGGGCCTGCAGCTAATTGTTTTTGTGACTTCAGGCAATTTATAATCTCTCTGCGCCTTTGTTGCCTCTTAGTTCAAATTAGGAAGTTGCATTAAGTCAGTAATTTTCATTGGTTATGCTTCTATGCCTGCAGACAAGTCCTCCACTGTCCAAAAGAGAGACAAGAAAGTAAATGACACTCTGAGTAATCAAAAGAGCTGCCACAAAAGAAAAACTTTAAATATTGTGAAATTTATTCAGGGAACATTAAAGCCTGCAAGCAGAGTTGTGTATTTGGGGCCAAAGTTTCACAGTTTGCATATCTGGTTTCTCAATCACTAATGTAATAGAAATGGCATTTAAGGGGAGGTAGAAAAGACTGGCTGCTAATGATAGACAAACTGACATTAGCAGCAAACTAATGTTTTTTTCCATACACAGGAAAAAACAGCTTGAAGGAAGATATACCAACTCTAAACCCTTAGAAGTTTGTTTATATTTACCTTCACTATGTTTTGTGTATGAAAGCAGAAATCTATGAAACTTTCCATTAAATATGACATATATAAGCTTGATAAAAAATTAAAAGATAAATAGGTGATTTTCATATTTTAAATATTTTTTTCAGACCAGAACTTTTATTTTTAAAATTTGGATGAAAATGTTTATATAATGAGACAAATCAAGCTGCCTAACTGAAGGGGGTGGAGACTCTGAAGCTCTCAATCCTGCAGGTGTCCCCAGGGGAAACAGATTCCTATGGGACAGAGTTTGGGAACTACCACTTCTGAGGACGAACCTTCTAATTGAAAGTTGCTGGTACATTGTTTTCACATGTATACTTTTCTCACTTTTGTGTATTGTTGAAAATGACACAATATAAAAAAATGGCAGATGTGTTCTCATTATCATTGGAACTTCAAGGTCCTTCCATCATCTGGACACAGTCCTCACCTGGAAATAAGCATAAATATCACGGAAGTAAATATTTAGGACAGGATCTTTGGGGGGGAGGGGAAGATAATAATGTTCCAGTTGTTTAAAAATGTGATTCACATAATACCTATTCTATTAATGGTAACATAAAATTAATTCAAACATGTCCTTGTCTTTATCTGATATTGAGCTATTTATTTTATAAAGTCTGCTAATAATGTTACCACATTATCCATTTAATAAGTCCTGTCTACCATGCTATTGTCATAAAAGTGTTAATAGAATCAGCATCCAAAAATACTGGGGCACATGTTAGTCATCAAATTTGTCTTCACACCTGAAGTTTTTAAAGGCATCGGGTATCACATTATAATGATCACCAGAGTGTTTAATGTTTCGCATTGAGTGAAAGGATATTTTTTTAAAGATAAGTTTTGTTAAAAACACTCTAGATCAGGACACTTGTAATATAATTTGAAGTATTTCCCACACATTTCTTCATTAAGTATACTATAATAATCATTTATTTCCAAATTTATCTCTAATTTCTAATAAGAAAACAGGGTTACTATAATTACAGAATTATATATGGATTTTTGTTAATGCTATCAATTTTTACATTGCTTTTCAGAGAGCGTGGAAGTGAAGGAGGAATACCAATGGGTTCCTTCCTGGTTGCAACCCCACTGGGGGCAGGGAGCAAACCTGCAACCTAGGTAAGTGCCCTAGACCAGGAATCAAACCTGCAACCCTTAGGTCAACGGGCTCATGCTCTAACCACTGAGACAAATGGCTAGTGGGTATATATTGGGAAGATGTGGGATGACAAAGGGTTTTTCCATTTGGTAAAAGAGAGGCATCTCTTTAGTATGTTGAAGTGAATTTGTCAAGTATAGCTTTGTGCTGTCTTTGCCAAGATCGTTCGGGAATCCCACAGGGGCACAGGTTTCTTGATTGCAATTGGGGTTTTCACTTCAACTTGAACTTGAGTCACCAGATGCAAATAAGACATTTCTCTCTTCAGCGCCCAGTATCCATTTTGCATATCATCACTTGAACTGCTTTGTCTTTGGAGAGCTCTGCTCTGCAGATTGTCTTCCTGAGCTGGATGTGTTTGTTTGGCTTTTTGTAGGTCTATTCTGAGAGTGTTACATTCCTTCTTCATCGGTTCTAGTTCTTGTTCCAAGCCATGGATCTTCAGGTCACAACTCAACTTTTCCACCTCCCCTTTTGACTAACTGGATTTAAATCCCTTATCACCTGTTGTGTCTCCACCTCTGTTCTTAGCAAAGGAGTTCTGCTGCTGCTATTCATTCAATACTTTCAAAGATTCACGTTGACTTTGTTTATTTTATCCAATTTGATTTTTAAATTATCCCTATCAACACAAACCACTTGATGTGCATGATAGGCCTTATTTACTTGTTCTCAGCCCACAGAACTTGTATCTTCATCTAATAGAGCACTTGTAAGGTTTTCTTCCAAAAATAATACTCTTTTCTTTAGGAAAGTTTTTTTTCTCTGAATCTTTTAGGTGTTTTTTGATATCTTCATAAAAAAAAAAAAACAGTAACAAGGGCAAAATGTGAAGCAACAGACTCATCCTATATAATAAAGAGCCAATATAAAATGGCCGTCACATCCTCATGACCTCATGCTGTCATGCAGTAAAAGCTCAGACACTCAACACTGGGGAGAGAGGACAGGGGACCAGCCAGGCTGCAGCCCAGGAGACGGACAAGCCACCTGCCCCAGGGTCCCAAGCATCTGTGGCTGTGGCCTGGGCAAAGCTGCCCACCCAGGGTCCCCTGTGGCTGCGGCCAGCCCGGGTAAAGCTGGCCTGGGTCCTGGGTGCCCACAGCTGGACAGAGGGAGGGAATTCTGTGCCCCAGGTGCCAGCGACCACCCACAGCAGGGAATCCTGAGTCCTAAAGGTAGAGGCAATTAGGGGCAATCAGGGTAGCAGGGGAGTGATTAGGGGCAATCAGGCAGGCAGAAGTGGTTAGGGGTGATGAGACAGGATGGCAGGTGGGTGGTTAGGAGCCAGTGGTCCTGGTTTGTGAGAGGCAGTCTGACATCCCTGCCCACAGGGGTGGGCTGTGTCATCTTCATATTGTAACTCCAGTGCTTGTCATACTGCCTTAGTGCATGGCGTTGAATAAATGAATGAAGGATGCGGAAAACCATAAGCTCTAATATTTAGCAATGATACCAATTAATAACATTGTGCAACCACTGAATTAATAATTATGCTTCATGGTATTTTGTGCTATGTATTGTATCCAAATATAGATGTCTTTATTCTTCTTAACATTCATACATATTTATAGTTTAAAGAATATAATTATTTTTGTTTCCAGGTGCTGCTCAATTTGAAGCGGAATCCTATAGAGTTTGTCCTGTAGGATCTGTAAGATAGATCAGTCAATCAAGTTCATGTCAGGATCTACTTTTGAAAACACAACAAAAATATAAAGAGATTTTGCTGAAAAATCCATGCTGGAAGCCAATTCCAGCATGTCAGCAGGGCTGAATCATCTGAGATGGCTGAAAGGCATTTCCCCAAACCTGAAAAGGATGCTTGCATGCTGCCAGACAGGGAAGACCATCTTAATCTATATCTATTGCCTCCTCCTGGCCAAACACCTGAACAGTGGATATAACTCCACCAATCTGACAATGGATTTGTGTATGAAACTCTGGTCTTTGATGTGTGTATCTCCACCCTGCCTTAGGACAAATTGTGTTCATAGAAAGCCAGGGGTCCTGAGACAAGGACAATTTAGTTCCTTTAGCTAAGTCTTCTCTGACTCCCTATAACGCCTGTCAAAATTATGTTTCATCTCTGGACTCTTATTTAATTTACACATAGCCACTTCTCCAGATTACCGAACCCTTCTAGATGCTAGATCAAGACCACCAGCATTACTAAATCATAAACAGTAAAAAATTATTTACTGGACTCTTTACATAGCATTTTACTTTCCATTAGACGCATGACATGAACTTTTGATTAAAGAAAATAATTTTGATCATATGTTTGATGAAAATTTATATAGTATTTTAAACGGTGGTATTTTGTGGGAATCTAACCAAGTTTTTTTTTTTTTTTTTTTTTATTTATTTATTTATTTAATAAATCTTTATTGCTCAGATTATTACAATTGTTTCTCCTTTTTCTCCCCCATAGCTCCCTTCCACCCGATTCCCACCCCACCCTCTGCCCTTACCCCCTCCCCCATCATTGTCCTCATCCATAGGTTATACAATTTTAATCCAGTCTCTTTCTGCACCCCACACCCCTTCACCCTGATAATTTTCTATCCACTCCCTTTCTTTGCCCCTAATTCTATTATATTCACCAGTTTATTCTATTCCTGAGATTTTTAATTCACTTGACCTTCTTCCTCTTCTTAAGTAATACCTTTCAGCATTTCATATAATACTGGTTTGGTGGTGATGAACTCCTTTAGCTTTTTCTTATCTGTGAAGCTCTTTATCTGCCCTTCAATTCTGAATGATAACTTTGCTGGATACAGTAATCTTGGTTGTAGGTTCTCCCTATTCATCACTTTGAATATTTCTTGCCACTCCCTTCTGGCCTGCATGGTTTCTGTTGAGAAATCAGCCGATAGTCGTATGGGTGCTCCCTTATAGGTAACCAACTGCTTTTCTCTTGCTGCTTGTAAGATCCTCTTTTTGTCTTTTACCCTTGGCATATTGATGATGATGTGTCGAGAAGAATTTTTCTTTGGATTCCTCTTGTTTGGGGTTCTGTAGGCTTCCTGTACTTGTAAGTCTATTTCTTTCACCAGGTGAGGGAAGTTTTCTGATATTATTTCTTCAAATATGTTTTCAGTATTTTGCACTCCCTCTTCTTCTGGCACCCCCATAATTCTGATGTTGGTGCGCTTGCAGTTGTCGCAGAGGCTCCTTACACTATCTTCAACTTTCTGGATCCTCTTTTCTTCTTCCTTCTCCAGCGGAGTGTCTTTTGGCTCTTTGACCTGATTCTTGTGTTCTTCCATTCTGCTGTTGGATCTCTGCATAATATTTTCCAATTTAGTCAGTTTATCTATACTTTTTAGTTGGGTCTCATGGAGTTTATCGAGCTTTTCTAGGATATTGTTGCATAACCTTAGAACCGTAGTTCTGAACTCTATATCCTCCATCTCTTTTGTTTGAGATCTGTTTCCTTGTCTCGGCATTATCACTGTTTTTCAGAGTTGGTAGGATGGCTTTGTGTGTTTGGTGTCCTATATAGCACAGTGGATCAACCTCCTCAGTTACCTGAGGTAGACACTCTTGGTGATCCCCTTTGTGGACTGCGTGCACAGCTTTGTTGTAGCTAAGTCTCTATTGTTGTGAATTGACCTTCAGGCCAATTGGATGTGGGTATCAGCTGTGTCTACTCTGGGATAACTTCTGTATTGGAGACAGTCTTATAGGATCAGACTTGAAAAACTGCAGAAGCCTCTGCTCAGCTTGGATGGGGCGGAGTCTCAGGGCTGAAGGCTTCTGCCCTGCCCTTGTGCGCTCGCCTGAGTTTCCGCCTGACCGGCCCAGGTTCCCCAAGCAAGAGCGTGGGTGCCGCAGGGGCTCACCCGGACTTGGGCTGGTCTCTGTAGTCTGGAGCTTCTGACTCCTTCCGCTACAGAGAGGCCGCCATCTTGTACATAGAGGCAGCGGCAGCCTCCGTGGTCAGACTGGAGCTTCTGACTCCTTCCGCTATGGAGAGTCTGCCACCTTGTACAGAGAGGCGGCGGCAGCCTCCGCGGTCAGACCTGGAGCTTCTGACTCCTTCCGCTCCGGAGGGGGAGGGGCGGCGGTCAGACCTCAGCGCGTACTTGCTCGCACGCGAGTCTGCAGACCCTGCCGGCTGCGACTGCGACTCCCGGTCCCCGGTCTCTGAGTCTCTGAGTCTCTGGGTGCCTTTCTCTGCAGTCCAGACTCCACCCGTATGAGCCTGGGACCACGGAATTTCAGCCGGGGCTGGGTTCAGTGCAGTCGGAAAGGGTTCCGTGCAATCGGGGATTCCTCCCCTCCCGCCAGGCAGGTATTCGGCGGCGGCCGCGTGCGCGAGTGTCTCCTACCTCAGTGCTTTTCGGCTCCCAGTCCGATCCGTGAGCCTCTCTCTTTCTTTCTAGTTGTAGCTATTCCACTCCGCCAGCTTTCCTGACGTTTTGGTGAAGTCCTTTTTGATTTTAGTTGTTTTTTTAATTAAATTGTTGATGAGGCGGCAGCTTAGGAGACTGCCTAGGCCGCCATCTTGGATGTTCCTCTAACCAAGTTTTAAGCACATTTTATAAATGAAAGCCAGCACTATTGAATTATACATACTCAAATTGCCCAAATACTAACTGTTTAAACAACATCTAATCAAACAACTTGTCATTCATATTTTAACTAGAGGTCTGGTGAAGAAAAATTCATACACTGGAGGGAGGGGGGCTCTTTCAGCCAGGCCTACTCTCTCTCACAGTCCAGGAGCCCTCAAAGGCAGGAGGCGACCCTGTGATCAGGGAAAGGCGATGCCCCATCTCACCTCTGCTGCTGCCATTGCCAGCAGTGCAAACCGCCGGCCCTGGTTACCTGAACCTTGGGCAGCCCACCATATTTTAATGATGCTTATGGATTGATTTTTTTTACATATTCCAATTTTATTCCATAAATGGTCCTAAAGATTTAGACACACATAATTTTGATAGTTGCTACTATGGCTTCTAATTAACTGTATGTTAAATGTTATAGTGCCATTGGACTTATGTAGTTTTAAAGTGATTTAAAATCTTTCCTTTAAAAAAATAAAAATAGAAATAAGTAAAAATAATAAAATCTTTCCTTTTCCTGGCTCTGAACCATTTGAGAGTAAATTGTTGACACCATGTCACCATGCCTTATTCCTTTAGAACAGTGTTCCCAAAGTGTGGTGCGCGGACCTTCAGGGGTACAGGAAGAGTTTGGTGGGGGTACATGTTGCACTGGAGTTTGGCGGGGATATGCACTGCACTGTGCTTAGCTACGTCTAATTCTATATTCTCATGAGTCAAGTCAATTTTATCCTTCTCATTGATCCAAATAAATGTTATTTATAATATAACTTGTATTTATATTTTATTATGAATAATTTTATTTTTTGTTTATTACTATTTTGTGTATGTACCAAAAAAATAAAAAAAATAAATATATTTTGATTGTTATTAAAATACATCCATTTTTTTGATGATGGGTACTCAGCATTACAAAAATTATAGAAGGGGTACATATATGTCAAAAGTTTGGGAAACACTGCTACCATACCACTTTCACAGTCAGAAAATTCACACTAATACATTCTACAATTTCATCTTTGCATCCTTTTCAATTTTTGCTGCCTCTCTGTCACATCTGTTATAGAATAAAAACTCTGTTCAGATCCATGGATTATGTTAGAGAGTGAGAATGTTGGAGCATGCTTCCAGAGAGGCTGTGGACTGTGCCCCAGAAGAGTTATCAGAGCTGACACCAGGCCAGGCCTTGAGATACGGTCTCATGGCCCCTTCCCAGCACGCAGGCCTTCTTTCAAGGGCAGAGCAGGACTGACTCCGTTTTGTACTGTGTCTTCCATCTTGTATAAAATGTATCAATTACCCAACCCACCCTTAAATACAGAGAGAAGTAACCCATCGTAAGTGGACCCTGGCCCTCACCTCACCAATCAGAAACAGCCAACTCAGTGGTCTGAGCATCACTGAACCACCCAATCCTAAACCCTATAAAAAGCCCTTGTTCTCCCAAGGCACTTTCTCTCTCTCTCTCTCTCTCTCTCTCTCTCTCTCTCTCTCTCTCTCTCCATTGTGCTAGTGATTGCTGGAGACGGGAGCCCATGCTAGCATGGAATCAAAGGCTCTTTTGTTTTTCATATCGGACTGGGCTCCATGGTGGTCCTTGGGGATCTTGAAATCTGGGCATAACAGTTACACTGAGCTGTAGTGTATATTCTTCAGTCTGAAACAGATCCTTAGTCTTTCCTTGACTTTCATAACCTGAAATCTTTTGAAGAGGAAGTTCCTCTAATGTAAGTAGGATGTCCTTCAATTTCAAATCATGGATTTTTCTGATTTTTCTTATGCACCATTTATTGAATAGATTATCTTACTCCAATGTGCATTTATGGCTCCTTTGCTGAAAATTATCTGACCATATATGTGTGGTTTTATGCCAGAAGCCAATCCAAACATGTCAGCAGGGCTGAATCATCTGGGAATGGCTGAGGGTATTTCCCCAAACCTGAAAAGGATGCATAAATGGATTGATTGTTGCCAGACAGCTCAGGTCATTTCAAAATACATGTTATTGCCTCCTACTGGCCAAACACCTGAACAGCCTAAAGCAATTCACCAATCTGACAATGCTTGTGTGTATGACACCCTACCCTTTGATATGTATATCTCCACCTTGCCTTAGGAAAATTTCTGTTAATACAAAGCAAAGGGTCCTAAAACAAGGAAAACTTAGTTGCTTTAGCTAAGCTCCTCTGACTCCCCAAATGCCTTCCAAAATTATGTTTTGTCTCTGGACTCTTATTTAATTTATGCACCTTCTCCAGATTTCTGATTTTTGAACCCTTCTAGATTCTAGATCAAGACCCACATCATTAGTTCTATAGCAGGGGTCTCTATTCAGTTCCATTGATCAATGTATCTGTTTCTCTGCCAATAACATTCTGGTTTTTTTTTTTTCTCACATGAATTTTATTAAGGTATTATATGTGTACAAATCTTACCAATGCCCCGCACCCCCTGCCTCCCATTCATGCCCTCCCTCCCCAGAGTTCTGTGTTCTTTGGTTATATTCATGCATACCAGTCCTTCCGTTGTTCTCTTATCTCCCCCCGGGTCTCCTTCCCCTCCCGGCTGTCATTTGACAATCTGCTTGTGTTATGGTGACTATGTCAGGGTCTCATGAATAGAATCCGCTCCTCGTTTGGCAGTCTGCTTGTTTTATGGTGGCTATCTCAGGACCACCCGAATAGAGTCCGCTCCTCCTCTGGTTCTCACCGCCCCTCCCCCTGGGTCCCACTACTTCCCTAGGGACACACTGCACAGGGCCCCCAGGGACACTCGGCTCACCCGGGGCACACGGCCCCCTGGACATCTGGCTCACCCAGGACACACGACCCCTCTCGGGTGCTGGGGTCTCGTATTGGGGGGGGGCCGTGCTAGCTCCTTGCTAGCACGGCAGGCAGGCTGGTACGGTTGCAGACAGGCTGAGATGGCTGCAGGCGGGTAGACCACCCTCAAAGGTGTCTCATTCGGTGCGGAAGCGGAGCAGCTGCGGATGCAGAGGCTAAGCTCTGAGGCTGCCCACTCTCTGAGCCCAGGGCGTAGTGAGCTCTGTTCTCGGTGGATTTACTTTATTTGCAGCGGTGGTGGCGGGTGGCGGTGGCTGGTGTGGCAGCGACGGTCGGTGGTTCAATTTCCACTGTAGTTTTAAAGTTCACATGGCGGAAGTGGCGGGAGCTTCGGCCTGGCCATGCGGCGGCTGAGGGAGGACTTGCCGGAGCCGCTAACGGAAGGTGCCGTGCCAGCTCCCCACCCGCAAGGCAGGTGTGCTGGGAAGGTTGTGGGCGGGCTGAGATGGCTGCGGGCAGAGAATTCCCCCTCAATGGTGTCTCCTTTGGTGCAGAAGCGGAGCTGCTGTGGACGCAGAGGCTAAATTCTGAAGCCACACTCTGTCTGAGCCAGGGGCGTAGTGAGCTCTGATTTCGGTGGATTCCCATTAGCGGGGGTGGCAGCGACAGTAGCTCCCGTGTCTCAATTTCCCCTGTAGTATTAAAATCCACATGGCGGTAGTGGCGTAGGCTTTGGAGCTGGCTGCTGGCGGTGGCAGCGGAAAGACTCACCGGGGTGCAAAGGGAAGGCGCCATGCCAGCTCCCCACCAATAAGGTGAATGCGAAGACTGAGCCCAGCTGGCCGCAGGCAGGGAGACGCCGCGACAGCTCCTTGGGATGGTTGTGGGCAGGCGCTGAAGGTTCCATAACAGCTCCCTGGTTCTCATGGCCTGCAGGCTGGCCCAGTCCTTGGGCCCCAGGGCGGAGCGAGGTCTGGCTTCCCTCATTCCTGGCGGCAGCGTCTCCGGCAGGTCTGGTTTCGCTGTACTTTTAAACTCCACATGGCAGCAGCAGTGCCCTGCTTGGTGTCTACTTGTAGCCTTCCCATTTCTGGGCCAAGCTGGCTGCGGGCGGGGAGATACTACACCATCTTTTCGCCCGCCTGCGAGTGCTGGGGCCGAGCCGAGTTGGCTGAGGAGAGGGAGACTCTGCGCCTGCTCCTCTCCAGCACTGCGGGCAGGCTGGGGTGGCTGCGGGCAGGGAGGTCATGCTCACGGGCTTCTCGTCCAGGCAGGAGCCGAAGGCGCCGAGGTGTAGACCCACATCAGCTCCCGTGGCAGCCAGCAGGGCTGGCCCACTCCCTGGGCCCCGGGGCGGAGCGAGGTCTGGCTTCCCTCATTTCTGGTGGCAGCGGTTCCGGCAGGTTCAGTTTCGCTGTGGTTTTAAACTCCACATGGCAGCAGCAGCATCCTGCTTTGTGTCTAGTTGTAGCCTTCCCATTTCGCCAGCTTTCCTGTGGGTCTGGTGTGATCCCTTTCAATTTTTTCTGTTGTTTTTTTCCAAATTGTTGAGGAGATGGCGGTCCAGGAGACTTCCTAGGCCGCCATCTTGCTTCGGTCTCCAACATGCTGTTTTGATTATCATAGCTCTGTAGTATATTTTATTGAGAATTTTAATCATAAATGGATGTTGTATCTTATCAAGTGCTTTTTCTGCATCTATTGACAAGATCATATGATTTTTATCCTTTTTTTTTTCATTAATGTGATGTATTACATTGATTGATTTGCAATTGTTGAACCATCCTTGTGCCCCTAGAATGATTCCCCTTTATCATGGTATATTATTTTTTGGATGTGCTATTGTATTCAATTAGCTATATTTTGGTTAGGATTTTTGTGTCTATATTCATCAGGGATATTGTTCTGTAGTGTGTGTGTGTGTGTGTGTGTGTGTGTGTGTGTGTATGTGTGTGTGTGTGTTGGTATTAAGGTTATATTGGACCCATAGAATGTGTTAGAAAGTATTGCCTCTCCAATATTTTGGAAGAGTTTTCAAAGAATAGGTTTGAATTCTTCCTTGAACATTTGTAGAATTCACTGGTGAAGCCATCTGGTCCTGGACTTTTGTCTTTTGGAAGGTTTCTCATGGTTGTTTCAATATTCTAGTTCTTCATGATTTAGTCTAGGAAGATTATGTATTCCTATGTTCCTAGGAGGTAGGAACATAGGAATACATAACTTTCCTAGACTTTTCTTCTAGATCTAAGTTCATCAGTAAACAGTCATAGAATAGCAGAGTGAATTAAAAAAAAACAAAACCCAACCATATACTGCCTACAAGAAACACATATAAACAGCAGAGACAAAGGTAGCTTCAAAGTAAAAGGGTGGAAAATGATTCTCCAGCAAATAACTTCATTTCTTCTAGATTATTGAATTTGGTGGCATAAAGGATTTCAGAACATTCTAGTATGATCCTTTGTATATCTGTTATGTCTGTGGTGATTTCTCCTCTCATTTCTGATTTTGTTTATATGTGTCTTTTCCATTTTTTTCTTTGTGAGTCTAGACAGGGGTTTGTCAGTTTTATTAATCTATTCAAAGAACCAGCTTTTTTGTTTTATTAATTTTTACTGTAATCTTTTTGTTCTCTATTTCATTTCATTCTGCTGTGATTTTTATTATTTCCTGTGTGCTGCTAGCTTTGGGTTGCTTTTATTATTTCTCTAGTCTTCTTAGGTATGATGTTAGGTTGTTTACTTGCAATTTCTCTGGTTTCTTATGTAGTGATATAAACTTCCTTATTATTATAGCTTTTGATGCATCCCAAAGGTATTGATATGTTGTTATCATTCTCATTTGTCTCTCTATATTTTTTGATCTCATCTTTTATTCTTCTTTGACCCAGTCATATTTTTAGTAGTAAGTTGTTTAATTTCCATGTATTTATAGGTTGGTTGTGGGGTTTTGGGTGTGTGTTTTTTTTTGTTGTTGTTGTTTGTTTTTTACCTCCTTTTTGCAGTTGATTTCTAATTTCATGGCATTGTGGTAAAAAAACAACAACACATGGAATAAGTTCAGTCTTTTTTAATTTGTTGATGCTTGTTCTATGACCCAACATATGATCTATTCTTGAGAATGTTCCATGTGCACTGGAGAAGAATGTATAATATGATATTCTGAGATGAAATGTTCTATAAATGTCAATTATATCCATTAGGTCTAATATTTCAGTTAAGGCTGATATTTCTTTATTGAGTTTTTGTTTAGTAAATTTGTCTAAAGCTGTCAATGAATATTAAGGTCTCCAACTATAATTGGGTTTTGATCTGTTTTTTTTTGAGTTCTGTGAGTAGCTATTTCACAACCTAAATGTTCCCTTGTTGGGCACATGTATACTAAGAAGTGTTAAGTTTTGTTGATGTAGTGTTCCCTTTATCATTATAAAGTATCCATCTTGTTCTCTTATCTTTGTTACCTTGAGATTTATTTTATGAAATATAAGTATAGCTACAACTGCTTTTTTGTGGATGTTATTTGCTTGGAGAATCATTTTCCACCCTTTTACTTTGAAGCTACCTTTGTTTCTGCTGTTTAGATGAGTCTCTTGTAGGCAGCATATGGTTGGATTTTGTTTTTGTTATTCATTCCACTATTCTGTGCCTCTTTACTGATGAATTTAGGCAAATTACATATAGGGTAATTATTGATGTATGAGGATTTCTTATAGCCATTTCATCTTTTGCTTTCTGGTAACTCTGTGCCTCCCTTGCTTCTTTTCCTTAATGCTTAAATCTATTGTTGTTTGGTGATATTTCATACATCTTTCTTCTTTTTATTTTTTTCCAGTTTATTTTATTGTTTGAAGTATTACATATAGTAGTAAATATAGATCCTTTTTTCCCCGTTGACCTTCCCCCAGCCTCCCCACCCACTATTGCATCCCCTCATCCAACCTCACCCCCAGTGTCTTGTGTCCATTGGCCATGCTTATATGCATGCATACAAATACATTGGTTGATGTCTTTCCCCTGGCACCCCAACAATCCCCTGCCTTACTGCTGTAATTGGACCATCTGTTTGGTGCATCACTGCCTCCGTATCAATTTTGAGTTCATCAGGTTATAATTTTCTTTATTTTCCATAAATGAGTGACATCATGTTGTATTATTCTTTCATTGCATGGCTTATTTCACTTAATATAATGCTCTCCAGGTCCATCCAGGCTTCTGCAAATGGTAAGAATTCCTTCTTTTTTATAGCAGTGTAGTATTCCATTTGGTAGATGTACCATAGTTTTCTAATCCAATCATCTGCTGATGGGCATTTAGGCTGTTTCCAAATCTTAGCTATGGTGAATTGTGCTGCTATGAATACAGGGGTGCATATATTCTTTCTGATTAGTGTTTCTAGTTTCTTGGGATATATTTCTAGAAGTGGGATTACTGGGTCAAATGGGAGCTTCATTTTAGTTTTTTTGAAGAAACTTCATACTGTTCTCCACAGTGGCTGCAGCAGTCTGCATTCCCACCAGCAGTGCACGAGGGTTCCTTTTTCTCCTCATCCTCACCAGCACTTCTCATTTGTTGATTTGTTGATGACTGCCATTCTGACAGGTGTCAGATGATACTGCACTGTGAGAGCATGTATGGGGAGGGGGAGTAATGGGAAGATATATGCACATGTAATACCTTAATCAATAAAAAATTTAAAAATGAAAAAAAATCATTATACATATTAAGAAATGAGCCATGTGCATTTGAGAAGAATGTATTTTCTGTGGCTTTAGGGTGAAATGTTCAGAAGTTGTCAATTAATTCCATCTTATTTAGTAAGTCCTTTAGGATTGATGTTTCTTTGCCAATTTTTTGTTTAGAAGATTTGTACAATGGTAATAGTGGGGTATTAAAGTCTCCTACTATGATTTCATTGCTATAAGCCTCTCCCTTGATATCTTCGCTGAGTTTTTTGTATATTAAATGCTCCTGTATTGAGTACATATATATTTACCATAGATATTTCTTCTTGTTGGATTGCTCCTTTTAGTATTATGAAGTGGTCTTTCTTATCTCTGTTTATATCTTTCACTTTGAGATATTATTTGTCACATATAATTATGGCTACCCCACCTTTGTTTTCATTTCCATTTGCCTGAGAAACCTTTTTCCATCCCTTCACCCTCAGTCTGTGTGCATCTTTTTTTCTGAGGTGGGCTTATAGACAGCAAATATATGGGTCATGGTTTCTTATACAATCTGTTACCCTATGTCTTTTGAATGGAACATTTAAACCATTTCATTTAAAGTTATCATTGATAGGTACTTATTTGTTGACATATTTATTCCTTACCCCTGGGTTCCTTCTTCATTTCCTATTTCTTGTTTTTATAGCCGATCCTTTAGTATTTCTTGCATTGCTGCTTTAGTGTTAATAAACTCCCTTAGTCTTTTTTGTCTGTGAAGCTCCTTATTTCACCTTCAAATTTCATTGATAGCCTTGCTTGGTACAGTATTCTTAGATTCAGACCCTTCCTTTGCATGACTTTGTATATTTCATTCAATTTCCTTCTGGCCTAATGTGTTTCTTTTTTTTTCCTTCTCTCTTTTTAAAAAAATATATATTTTATTGATATTTTACAGAAGAAGGGAGAGAGATAGTGAGCTAGAAACATCGATGAGAGAGAAACACTGACCAGCTGCCTCTTGCACACCCCCTACCAGGGACGTGCCTGCATCCAAGGTACATGCCCTTGACCGGAATCGAACCCCGGACCTTTCAGTCCACAGACTGACGCTCTACCACTGAGCCAAACCGGTTTCGGCTCTGTTGAGTTCTTTACAGCAGTGCTGCCAATTTATATTTCTTCTTGGTTATTTCCTCTTGGTTCTTACACATATTGTCAAATTTTTTCTCCATTCTCTTTATCAACCGTATGACCTTTTCTCTGAATTCTTTCTCTGACAGATTGATGCCTCCATTTTGTTTATTTCTCTTTCTGGTGATGCCTGCTTTTCTTTCATATGGGGGATATTTCTTTGTCTCCCCATGATTTCTCTTCTCTGGGTGTCTTGTTATGTACTTCTCTTTCTCCTGAGTTCATTTCAAGGCACAAAATACAACACAAGGTTCAATGCACAAGGTACTGAACACAATTGTATTCACAATATTAATAACACCTAATAAAGGTGACCACCAGAGAAAGACAAAATACAGGATAGGAGAGAAAGGAGAAGAAAAAAAAAAGATTAATAAACCAAGATGGTGGCTTTGGCCAGCACCTAAACTGCTGCCTCACACAACAACCTCAAAACTACAACTAAAAGAAAAATACGGACATTATCCAGAACCACAGGAAAGCTGGCTGAGTGGAAATTCTACAACTAGAAAGAAAGAGAGAGGCACACGAAGACTCAGAGAAGCTGCAAAATACTCAGGTATGGAGATGCATAAGCACAGAGAAGACTGGTAACTGAGTACACAGCTGGCTTTCTCAAGCAGGAAGGTGACAAAAATTCTTGATTGTGCTGAACTCATTAAGGGTGAGATTCTGCAGATCCAGACTCATATGGAGGAAGTCTGAACTGTCAGGAAAAGAGAAGTCTACTCGGAAACTAAGGGGAGCCATGAAAGGCAGAGGTCTGGAGGTGCACGAGCAAGTGCACGCAGAGAGGACTGACTGCTGAGTGTGCTGCTGGCTTCTCTAGTGGGAGGGAGACAGAAGCTCCCAACTGCACTGAACCTCAGTTCTGGGAGAGAATCTCTGGGCAAAACTCCAGGGCGGCTTTCTCTAACAGGTGCTTGCAGTAATTATCGTGGGACACTGAGACACAGGGGTATATTAGGGCAGACATGACTGTAAACCAATGTTGTCTGCTCTGACCTGAGACTCTGCCCCATACAAGTCAAGCACAGAGGCTTTTACAAGTCTTATCTCATAAGGGTGTCTTCAGCACAGAAAGTCTCCCAGAGTAGACACAGCTGATCCTCAGAGCCAATTGGCCTGGAGGTTCATTTCTCCCAGTGATACCAACAACAATCAAGGCTTAACTACAACAAGGCTGCATATACAGCCCACAAAGGGGTGCACCACTGGGGAGGCTGAGCCACTGGGCCCTATAGAACACCTATCACACAAGTCACTCTATCAACTCAGGGAAGCACCTGAAATGTGGAGGCAAAGAAACATATCACAAATGAAAGAAATGGAGGAAAGCAAACGCCTGGATATAAAGTTCAAAACCATGGTTATATGGTTTTTCAAGAATTTCCTCAAAAAGGCTGATAAATTTAGTGAACCCTCAAGGATATTAAAAAGGAGCAACTAGAAATTAAATATACACTGAATGAAATAAAAAAATTATACAGAGATCTAACAGAAGATTAGAGGAATACAAGAATCAAGTCAAAGATTTGAAATACAAAGAAGCAAAAAACGGGTAACTGAAAAAAAAAAGAATCCAAAAATATGACAATAGTGTAAGGAGTCTCTGCTACAACTTCAATTGTACCAACATCAGAATTATAGGAGTACCAGAAGAAGAGAGAGAGCAAGTTACTGAAAACCTATTTGAAGAAATAATAACTGAAAATTTCCCCCACCTGGTGAAAGAAATAGTTACAAGTCCAAAAACACAGAACCCCAAACAAAAGGGATCCAAAGAGGACCACACCAAAACACATCATAATTAAAATACCATGAACAAAAGACAAAGAGAGAATATTAAAAGCAGCAAGAGAAAAAGAGTGAGTTACCTACAAGGGAACACCCATATGATTATCAGCTGATTTCTCAACAGAAACGATGCAGGCCAGAAGGGAGGGGCAAAAAATATTCAAAGTGATGAATGTAGCAAGTATGTACAACCAAGATTACTCTACCCAGCAAAGCTATCATTCAAAATGGAAGGTTAGATAAAAAGCTACACATATAAGAAAAAACTAAAGGAGTTCACCACCACCAATCCAGAATTATATGAAATGCTGAAACCATTGTATTCTTTAAGAAGAGGAAGAAGAAAAGGTAAAGGTAAACATTATGAACAACAAATACATATCTATCAACAAGTGAATCTAAAAATCAAGTGAATAAAAATCTGATGAACAGAATAAACTGGTAAATATAATAGAATCCTGGGCATAGAAAGGAAGTCGATTGACAATTCTTGTGGGGAAAGGGGTGTGGGGTGTGCCAGAAGAGACTGGACAAAATCATACGCCTATGGATGAAGACAGTGTAGAGGGTAAGGGCAGAAGGTGGGGTGGGAACCAGGTGGAGGGGAGTTATGTGGGGAAAAGAGCAACAACATTAATAATCTGAACAATAAACAATTTTTAAAAATCTATTTTATTGATTTTTTTACAGAGAGGAAAAGAGAGGGATAGAGAGTTATTAACATCAATGAGAGAGAATCATCGATCAGCTGGCTCCTGCACAGCCCCTACTGGGGATGTGCCCACCACCAAGGTACAAGCCCTTGACCAGAATCGTACCCAGGACCCTTTCGTCCGCAGGCCAAAGCTCTAACCACTGAGCCAAACTGGTTTTGGCTGAACAATAAAGATTTATTAAATTATAAAAAATAAATGAAAGAAATAAAAAAGAAGCATAGATAAATAAAACATTTAAAAAAGAAAAAAAAAGAAGTGTAAAAATGAAATTGGGTAGAGGGGGGAAAAAGAGAGAGAGAAAAGAGAGGGAATAAGAAAGAAGAGGGGGAATCTATATATGTGGGGAGGAAACTCTAATAGAACATCCACTAATCCCAACACATGCCAGCAACATGTACTTGGAGATGAATGCAACCTACAAACAACTAATATTGAGTGAGGTGAGGGAAAACAGAAGCAAAAAAACAAACAAAAACAAAAGAACAAAAAGAAAAAGCAAAACAATCTCACAAACAATCATATAATCAACAATCAAGCAAACAACAACAACAACATAAGGATAGAGAGAAATAATAAATTAAAAAGTAAAATAATTTGTTTTGATAGTGAAGAAAGAGAAGAGAGAAGTGTGTATGGACTTGGAGCAGAGTATTAGAAATAAGATATATAAGTAGCGTGAAATTTTAACAGGGGTTTAAAAAAGTAAAGTGAGAACATAAAGCAGGAGTAGAGTAAGAGAAATAGGACAACAAAAGGAGAAAATTGAGGAAGAGAGTGATGACATAAAGGTAAAGTTGAGATACAGTAAAATGATGCTAAAGAAAAATGAAAATAGAATGTATAACACTAATCCCAAAGTAAAATAAAGAGAAAATAAAATGACACTTTAGTAAAAAAAAAATGAATTAAATAAAAAGGTGAAATCAACTGAGGAAAAAAGACAAAAATTAGTTTCTTACGTAAACAATAAAAAATTAATAAACATAAAAATAGCCAGTTGTGAAGGTCACTCAATTCCTCTACTGTTTGTTTGGCACACCTGTTTCCTAGTCTGGACAGTATTGAAGTTCCCTGCATTCCACTGCTCCTCAGTGTTGTAAACCAGTCCTGATTTTTAAGCAGGAAGTATGTCTTTATTCCTTCTACTAGAGGCCTGGTTTATGAAATTTCTGCACAGGGTAGGAGGCTGTCCCTCAGCCCAGCCTGCACCCTCTCCAATATGGAACCCCTTGAGGGATGTTCAACTGAACAATAAAGATTTATTAAATTAATAAAGATTTAATTTAATAAGTCCACCAGGATCAGGTCTAAATGGGCAGTTGGACATCCCTCTTACAATCCAGGACTGCTGGCTCCCAACTGCTCACCTGATTGCCCCTAACTGCTTCTGCCTGCGAGCATGATCACCCCTAACCGCTCCCTTGCCAGCCTTAAAAATATGTCCTCTCACCTTAGCTGGGTCTTCAGTGGTTAGAGTGTCGGCCCTAAGACTGAAGGGTCACGGAATCAATTAATTCAGTCAAGAACACGTACCTGGGTTGTAGGCTTGATCCCTGTCCTGGTTGGGGCACGTGTAGGAGGCAACCAACTGATGTGTGTCTCTCATCAATGTTTTTCTCTCTCTCTCCCCTCCCTCTCCCTTACATGCTCTCTAAAAATCATTAATAGACACAGTAACAACACAGTTGAGATCCTCTGATGAAGTTTTTGCTGCCCTCAGATACTAGAGTGTCTGAGCAGGAAGGCATTCTGGGGGCCTCTGAATATCTGTTTTCTTGTACAGGTTTAGGAAACTGAGGCCCAGAAAGGGGAAGGGAGGGGTCCAATGTCACACAGCAAGATTGTGGTACAGAACTCGAGCCCAGCACCCTGACAATGAGCACAGCCTACGAATTGGTTCAGTCGGTAAGGATTTAGCACAAGAAGATGCTGCTCACATGCAGAGGAAACTGATACAGGACAGCTGAGGTCTGCACTGTCACAGTGGCGTAGGAGCCCACATCAGAGCACAGTCAATTCTGGGCTGAATCATGGCCTGCTTCCTGGAGGAAGTGGTGATAACTGAAGTGGGCCCTAAAGAATCAGCAGGAAGATGGGAAAGGTTATTGGAATAAACAGCATCCATGCTGGGACTCAGGGGCCAGTGTGTGAACTGTCCCAGATCACTGCTTGTAAACTACAAGGTAAAGGGCGGGCGAGAGACAGTGCCCAGAGGGAGCTGGGCCACGCGGGCAGAGGATTAGAGTTGGAAGAGCAGCTGCCACACCTCACTCTCCCGCAGAAGCCTCCGGAGCTGAGGCTGCCGCCCACACTAAGCCGATGGAGATGGACACAGTTCCTGCCCCCAGCCCCTGCTTTCTGAAGGCGATGCTAGGTGCACCTTCCCATAAACAGCAACTGATGACAGGCCTGGAAGGTGGCGGGGAGGAGCCCTGGGTCTGGCTGTGCGGGAACCAGCCCGGAGGAGTCACCCATGCTCCGGGTGGGAACACTGAGGTGCAGTCTGGCAGAAGCCAGATGGGCCATAGCCAAGGCTAAACGAGGTGATGGAGCTTTGAGGGTAGGTGTGGAGCCGCGGTGGGGGTTGGAAACTCAGGGTCCATGCCTATTCCAGGCCTGACCTCCCTCTGGAGAAACACGCTGGTTCCCATCAGCCTCTGTCCCCTCCCGGTCACTGGCCAGCTGGAGACCGGCTGCTGGCATCACTGGGAGAGCCTTGGGTTCCCACAGCCCTATTTACTCTAGCCGGTCCGCTCCGTGTTGGAAACCTGGTTACCCTTTCCTCACCTAGCTCAGTCCCATAGGGGTTTATTCTGGCTGCCTGCCCTCTGCCCCAGGGCAATAAATCAAGGCAGGGCAGGACTGCCACCATCTCTATGTTCTGGCTACAGCGGTCTTTATAAAATGCCTTTAAAAAGCCAAAGGCACAGAGGACTGAGAAGGTGGGGCAGTTCTGTACCGTGCTGCCTTCCACTGGTTAAGACCTCCAAGAGCAAAGGCCTTTGGAGGTGAGGATGCCCCTACTGTCACCTGTAGAGGGGCAGCACTGAGCTGGCCAATATTTGTGGTGCTGCTTGTCCTGGCTCAGGGGAGGCGTTCCACTAAGTCTGAAAGACTAAGACATCGCGGGGACTTTCTGCCACCGCCCACGACTGGCTCGGCCCTGCCTTTGCGCCACACCCATGGATCCCGAGGCCTACACCTCTGCCACCGCCTGCGGCCTGCTCTGCCAGGCCTTCGCGAGCGCTGTGCTTGCGCTGCGCCTTCCGTTGGCAGACCCGGAGAATCCTCTCTCCGCTGCTGCATGGCCAGGCCAAAGCATCAGACACTATCGCCATGTGGATTTTAAAACTACAGGGGAAATTGAGCCACAGGAGCTACCATCGCTGCCGCCCCCGCCGCCACCCCCAAGAATGGGAATCCACCGAAATCAGAGCTCACTACACCCCGGGCTCACAGAGAGTGTGGCTTCAGAAATTAGCCTCTGCATCCACAGCAGCTCCACATCCGCACCAAAGAGGACACCATTGAGGGCAGACTCTCCCCATGCAGCCATCACAGCCCGCCCACAATCTTCCCAGCACACCCACCATGCTGGGAGGGAGATGGAGCGCGCTGGTGAGGAAATGGCACGGCTCCTTCCATTAGCCGCCCAGGCGAGCCCTTCCTCCGATGCCGCGCATGGCCGAGCCGAAGCTCTCGCCACCATTGCCATGTGAACTTTAAAACTACAGTGGTAATTGAACCACAGGTGTGACCGTCACTGCTGCATCTGGCACCACCACCCGCCACTGCCGCCGCGGATAAAGGAAATCCATTGAGAACAGAGCTCACCACGCCTTGGGCTCAGGGAGTGGGCGGCCTCAGAACTTAGCCTCCATGTCTGCAGCTGCTCCGCTCCCACACCGAACAAGACACCTTTGAAGGTGGTTCCCCTGCCTGCAACCATCTCAGCCCAACTGCAGCTGTCTCAGCCTGCCCGCCATGCTAGCAAGGAGCTAGCAAGGCGCCTCCAATATGCTACCCCAACACCCTAGAGGGGCCGTGTGCCCCGGGTGAGCCAAGTGTCCCAGGGGGCCGAGTGCCCCGGGTGAGCCGAGTGTCCCATGGCGCCGTGTGCCCTGGGTGAGCCGTACCCCCCAAAGGGGGAGGGTGTCCCTGGTGAGCCGTGTATCCCATGGGGCCGAGTGCCCCTGGTGAGCCGAGTGTCCCAGGGGGCCGAGTGCCCCGGGTGAGCCGAGTGTCCCAGGGGGCCGTGTGCCCCGGGTGAGCCATACCCCCCAAAGGGGAAGGGTGTCCCGTGTGAGCCGTGTTTCCTAGGGGGCTGAGTGCCCAGGGTGAGCCGAGTGTCCCAGGGGAAGCAGTGGGACCCAGGGGAAGCAGTGGTGAAAACCAGAGGAGCAGCAGACTCTATTCATATGGTCCTGAGATAGTCACCATAAAACAAGCAGACTGCCAAATGAGGAGCGGACTCTATTCATGGGGTCCTGAGATGGTCACCATAAAACAAGCAGATTGTCAAATTACAGCAGGGAGGGGAAGGAGACCTGGTGGGAGATAGGAGAACAACCGAGGGACTGGTATGCATGAACATAAATACAACCAACGAACACAGAACTCTGGGGAGGGAGGGCATAAATGGGAGGTGGGAGGGGGCAATGGTAAGCTATGTACACAGATAATACCTTAATAAAATAAAATTTTAAAAAAATAAAATTTCAGTAAGGCCAAAAAAAAAAAAAAGAAAATTAACTTTCATTTGTAATGTAACAAGACACCCATGTAAAACATACATGAGTGTCAAAACAAGCCAATGGAAAATCGTTTGGGCAAAAATAAAAAAGGATCACAAGTCAAATTTATAGAAAAGATTACTTTATTAACTTTGGTCAAGAATATGTTTGTATACTTTCAGAAAACAACTCTGAGACCATGTGCATTCCCGCAACAGAGAAGAATTGACTACTCCAGCCATGAAGACAGAAGAGAAACAGTTCAGAGATGAAGGTTGCTGATGGCACCTTGCCATATTAGCAGTTAGCAGATTGCATCACTACAGGTTGCCCAGGACCAAACCAGAGAGGGTTCACATCTGCATTACCACCATTTGTCCACAATCCAGAACTGAAATATCATTGCTGACATGTACACATAAGGAACTGTTTGACATTGAAATTGGGACTCAAAAGAACTGTTGGCCAGGAAAGAAACTCACTACAGACTGATTCATTTGCATCTCAGCATAGCAATTATTGCACGTCTCATTTTTGGTTCTTATAAGTGTATTTTAGTAGTACATGATCTCACTCATCTAGGGGAATTGATCAACAACATAGACTGATGAACAAGAACAGACCCTGAGACAAGGAAGCTTAGATCAGACTGTCAGACCTCAGAGGGAAGTTAGGGGAGGGTGGGAATAAGGTGAGCCTGACCAGTGGTCATGGCCAACAGGTGGGTAGGGGCATGCAAGGGGAGGGTTTGGGATGAGAATGAGGGGATGAGGAAAAATATGTGATTCCTTAACCAAAAGAGAAATAAAAAAGAACATTATAAACAAACAAACAAACAAACAAATAAGTAAGTAAATAAGAGAAGTCAGTCGTAGTCAGGAAGAATTCTGAAGAATATATGGACTCAGCAGAGCTCGGGCTGTGCTCTGATATGCGCTGCACAGATATAAGTTATAAATATTTCAGAAAAAGTGAACATAATACTCTTCCTTAGTTGTATGTAAATTCAAGTCACATATGTGGCTCCATGAAGAGATGATGCCTAGATCACTAATATCCAAACAGTAGTGTGAGAATATGATTCCTGTTTGGGGTTTATCAAAGCTTTTGGGTACTTGTGTGATTTTTCCAGTTACCTGTGACATAGGAAACTCAATTTAACTAACCATAGATCCTCATAGTTTTAGTGATTAATAGAAAATACAATTAGTTCTGAAAACACTTTGGGACATTTTAAGTCTAACTTGTGATAGCTGATAACCAGGGCAAGTATGTATATGTAAAATTATTTGACATCATATTGGAACATGCTCTATTGCCACAACTCTTAGCCATTCTAGAAACATGGTAACCTTTGGAAATGTAATATGTATTTTTTGCATCAATCTTATGGATTTTAAGTACACTTCTTCCTATTTCTCACTAAAGAACATCCTGGATTCTGCCTACAATGCAAAGTAAAAAGCTAACTGCTTTGCAGTAGCAGCAATGATATGCATTCTGTCACTCAGCTGATATGTGACGAAGTAAAGTGAGATCATTTCCTAGCAGTGAACTTAAATGGAAAGCTCTTAAATGTTCCACAGAAATCTTAGTGCGTCCTTGTCAGTATAATGTAGCTGACAGAGTAACAACCTGATTTCCCAGTAAGTACTCACTTAAGCCATGCCAGCTGCTGGGCTCTACCACTGGCTACAGCTTTGATATTCAGTAGAGATAGTCATCTCTGAAAGAGGTAAATTGCTTTATTTATTACTGATGTTGCTTGTCTAACTTATTAAAATACCTCGTCACAGCTGGAGAATGCAGTTGCTTTCTTTCCCCCCATTTTACAAAAAGATTATGTGTGTGTGTGTATGTGTGTGTGTGTGTGTGTGTGTGTGTGTGTGTGAGAGAGAGAGAGAGAGAGAGAGAGAGAGAGAGAGAGAGAGAGAGATACATTGGAGAGTAAAATAGTTTATTTAGTGTTTAACCTGTCAGCAAGTTAGAAATATATAATATTCAGAAAATATGTAATTTAAAACAAAACCTCTCTGTAATGATCAATGATTCTAATTGTGTTGTAGTATTATTTAGAAACTTTTATTTCTAGTTAAGACTACAAAAATAACCATATTAGGGACTTTAAAGAAAAGTGAAGCTTGTGAAGTTGGGGATTCTTTGTGTAATCATCTACAAAAGATTATCATGGATGTGCATTTTTTTAAATATAGTTAATCAGAACATGGCACATATTAGCAAATGGAAACTTGAAAACACAAAATATAATTGTTCCTGAATATGACGAACCAGCTTAGAATATCAAAATATGATTTACCTAAACAGCACTTGTGAAGTGGACAATAGGCTAAGCTCTTATACTCTTAGATGTTTTCTAGAGTCAAGTATATTTCCACTTGGTTGTTCAAGGTCAGAGGGAATGCATGTGTGCAAAGGAAATGTATAGAAAACCCTTTTGATTAATACTGAGTGATAAAACCCTAGTGTATAAAAACTTGTATTGAAAAAACAATAAAATATTTTAATATAACTGGGAGAAAGTTTTCAAATAAAATTACCTAAGGGTATTCTAATAACATAATTAAAAATAATCAGAGTAAAAAATAAAACAGTAGCATCCCTTTCTAGCCATGGCAATGTAATGAACTGAATTAACCCTCTCTCCTTATGCAAAAACAAAATCTAAAGGAAAACAAAAATAAATGAAATTATTTTTTCAGACATTTGACAAATAAAGTGTAAATCTGTGATACTTTTAACAAACACGGCGAGTTCTGTAAATTTTCCCAAATTATTACCTGGAAACACCGTCCTCACTGCAGACAAGAAGGGTTTCTGAGTGTACAGTTCGGGGGGAGGCGAGATTTCACCTTCTCATGTTTTTACAGAGTCTAAAACATGTCTGCAAAAGACTCAATAGTGAGGTATTTCTGGCCTGTGGGGAAATATTAAGGCACCGTTCTAAATCATGGAGCAAAGTATATTTGATGTGAATGAAAAATAATCTTGAATTATGCATTTTAACTTGATAGCTTTAGAAAAAAATTGACGGAATGATAAATTCAATGAAAATCCATCAACATTTTGTACAGCAAAGTAACTGTATTTAGAATAAATAGGTGTAAACCAGGGTTTAAAATGAATGATCAATAATCTTGGATCAGTCTATTAACTTCTCTAGATTCAGTTACCTCATATGTAAAATGAAATTGCTAAACAAGAGATTAATTGGTAATAATTGAAAGTAATAAGTATGATTATTGCACACCATTTCATGTCTCAGTAATTCTCCACAGCATCTCTCTGAAATAAGAATTCTTGGTATTGAATTTTACAGTGAGAAAATTAACCTGCCCCGGGTGAAAATAGCTCGTCAGAGACAGAGAGTGACTATGCACCCAAGTATATATATATGTTTCCCAGCCCTCTGTTATATTCACCAGATTATAATGTTTAAATATGAATTCATCAAAAAACAATTATTTGCACTTCATAATATAAGGAATGGTAGGTTGTCAGTGTAAAAAATAAAAATAAAAAACATGTTCGATGTAATTATACTATTTTTAAATCCAAATTCTAAAATCATGAAGACACATTCTGATATCTTTGGCCAAGACATTTTTGGCAGTCTAATAAGCTTTAGTTATGATGATGCTTCTTTGGACATTAGGAACAAGTTCTGATTTTAGTAGAATTGTTGTAGGCAACTGGATTAAATGAATATTGAATATTAATGTTTTAATTTTTTACTATTGAAAATTGTAGCTCACTGTATATACTTGTTCAAAACCCCTTTTTATATTTATCTAATACTTTTTATAATTTTCACAAATAATCCACTGAATTTATATGATTCTATGAATCCTGAGCAATAACGTACCTGTGGAATCATTACCACAATTAAGAATAAGACCACATCCAATATGCCTAGAGGAATTCCTTATGCCCCTTTGTAGCCCAGCCCTTCATCTGCCTCTGGCTGCAGACAATCTGTGATCTGCTCCTTATCACTATATGTTTCAATATCTGGAATTCTATATAAGGGGAATGATGTAATATACAGCTTTGTGTCTGCTTAATTTTACAGAGGACTATTATTTTTAGATTGACCCATGTACAGCAATCCACTTCCTTTTAATTGTACAATTATTTATCATTAAGGAGGTGTGGCATCATTGTTAATCTGCTTACTTACTGAGCATCTTATCCTGTGCTCATCCATGATTTTTTTTTTGCAAAGTCTTTGTTAAAATATTGTGCCTACTTCAAAAAAATCTTTTCTTACTCTATATCAGTGTTTCCCAAGCTTTTGATATATGTGTACCCCTTCTATAATTTTCGTAATGCTGAGTATCCCTCGTCAAAAAAATGGATATATTTTAATAACAATCAAAATATATTTATTTTTTATTTTTTGGTATATACACAAAATAATAATAAACGAAAAATAAAATTATTCATAATAAAATATAAATAACAGTTATATTATAAATAACATTTATTTGCACACCAGACCATCTCACACCTCACAAGACTGTCTTGACTTGACTCATAAGAACGTAGACTTAGGCACAGCTAAGCACGGTGCAGTGCATATCCCCACCAAACTCCTGTGCAAGGCGTACCCCCACCAAACTCTTCCCATACCCCTGGGGGTACGCGTACCACACTTTGGGAAACACTCCAGATGGTTAGAAAGATTACTTGTCCAAGCTACTGACATGATTAAAAAATGGTGAAGCAGTACTTGGACTTCAGCAGTTTGGCTCAAGAGTCTATATAAGCAAAGCTTGGGTAATAGCAGCAGCCTTATTCAGGGAGATACGTAAAAAAATATAAAAAGGTTAGAATCGGTGTGGACTCTAGACAGTGATGAATGTGATGAAAGGAGAAGTCTGAACTTCATTTGAAAAGTGATGGGGATCTCTAAGTTGGGGGTCCAGGAAAAGAAACAATAAAAAAGTGTTTGTACAAGTATCATTAGGTGCTGAAACCGGTTTGGCTCAGTGGTAGAGCCTTGGTCTGCAGACTGAAAGGTCCGGGGTTCGATTCTGGTCAAGGGCATGTAGATTGGTTGTGGGCACATCCCCGGTAGAGGGTGTGCAAGAGGCAGCTGGTCAATGTTTCTCTCTCATCGACGTTTATAGCTCTTTATCTCTCTCCCTTCCTCTCTGTAAAAATATCAATAAAATATATATTTAAAAACAAGTATTATTAGGACAAGAACAAGACAGGGAAACCCACTCTCACCACTCCCATTTAACACAGAACTGGCAGTACTAGCCATTGTGATAAGACAAGTAGAAGTAATAACAGGCTTGCAAATTGGAAAAGAAGTAAAACTGTCTTTATTTGCAGATGATATGATACTGTACATAGAAAATGCTAAAGATTCCATCAAAAAATTAATAGACTTAATAAATGAATTAGGCAATTGAGCAGGATTCAAAATGAATGACATTTTGAATCCTGTTCAATTGCCTAATTCATTTATTAATGCCAAGAAATCAATGACATTTCTGCACACCAATAGTAAAGTTACAGAAAGAGAGACTAAGAAAACAATCCCATTTACCATCACACTAAAAAAATTAAGATACTTAAGAATAAACTTAACTGAGGAGGTAAAAGACCAATATGCAGAAAACTACAGGACACTGAAAAAAAGAGATAGAAGACATAAACATATGGAAGAATATACCATGCTCATGGATTGGGAGAATCAACATCATTAAAATGTCCATACTACCCAAAGCAATCTATAGATTCAACGCACTCCCCATTAAAATACCAATGGCATATTTCACATACCTAGAACAAACTTTCCAAAAGCTCATCTAGAATAAAAAAGACCCTGAATACTTGCAACAATCCTGAGAAAGAAGAATAAAGTAGGTCGGATCTCAATACCAGATATCACGCTGTATTATAAAGCCACTGTTCTCAAAACTGCCTAATACTGGCACAAAAACAGACATATAGATCAATAGAATAGAATAGAGAACCCAGAAATTGAACCAAGCCACTATGCTCAATTAATATTTGACAAAGGAGGCATGAACATACGATGGAGTCTCTTCAATAAATGGAGTTGGAAAAATTGGACAGATACATGCAATAAAATGAAACTAGACCACCAACTTACACCATACACAAAAAATAAACTCAAAATGGATACAAGACTTAAACATAAGACAGGAAACCATAAAAATACTAGAGGAATCCACAGGCAGCAAAATCTCAGACATAGGCCGAAAGATCCTCCTCACTGATACTGCTCCTAGGGCAATGGAAGCTAAAGAGAAAATAAATGGAATTACATCAAAATAAAAAACTTTTTCACAGCAAAAGAAACTATAAACAAAACAACAAGAAAGCCCACTGTATGGGAGAATGTATTTGCCAATGTTATCATTAATTAGGGTTTAATCTCCAACATTTATAGGGAACTCATACAATTTAACAAAAAAAGATAAACAACCCAATCAAAAAATGGACAACCTAACTAAATAGATACTTTTTGAAAGAAGACAGAAGGCCAAGAGACAAATGAAAATATGCTCAAAGTCACTAATCATCTGAGAGATGCAAATCAATGCCACAATGCAGTACCATCTCACACCTGTCTGAATGGCTATCATTAACAAATCAACAAAGGACAAGTGCTGGTGAGGATCCAGAGAAAATGGAACCCTCCTCCACTGCTGGTGGGAATGCAGACTGGTACAGCTACTGATGAGAATGGTAGTTTTTTCCTCAAAAAAACTAAAAATGGAACTCCCATTTGACCCACTGATCCCACTTCTAGGAACATATTCCAAGAAACTAGAAACACGGATCAGAAAAGATATATGCATTCCTATATTCATAGAAGCGCAATTCACCATAGCTAAGATTTCGAAACAGCCTAAGTGCCCATCAGCAGATGAGTGAATTAAAAAACTGTGGTACATCTACACAATGCAATACTTTGCTGCTGTAAAAAAGAAGGAATTCTTACCATTTGCAACAGCAGGGATGGAACTGGAAAGCATTATGCTAAGTGAAATAATCCAGTCAGAGAAAGATAAATACCATATGATTTCACTCATTTATGGAATATAATGAACAACATAAACTGATGGACAAAAACAGATCCAGAGACAAAGAAACATTGATCAGACTATCAAAACTCAGAGGGAAGGGTGGGTAAAAGGGAGAGAGATCAACCAAAGGACTTATATGCATGCATATAAGCCTAACCAATGAACACAGACAACAGGGGGTGAGGGCATGAGTGGGAGGGATGGGGGGGGTAATGTGGTTATAAGGACACATATGTAACACCTTAATCAATAAAGAAAATTTTAAAAATATGGAAAAGGCCAAAAGAAAACAAAATAAATTAACCAATAATTCACAATTTTATAATAAAAAAGTATAGTTAGGTACATTTTAAATAAAATGGTTTTGAAGTAGGTTAAATTAAGAGCCAGTGGAGATTAGTTAGTAATTTACTGGAGTGGCATAGGTAGGCTCTCATCTAGAAACAGGACTAGTGGGACAGATAGGATGAATGGATGCTTTGAGGATAACTGCATGGAAGATTATCATGTTTTCCTGATCTACACAATCATTGATAATTAAATCAAGTCTACATGTTTTTTTTTTGCATTCTAGCCATGAAATTTTAAATATCATTAATTAAACTGATATGATAGAGTCCTCTATAATGTTATCATGTTATAATTCAAAAGAAGGTGGTAGAAAGACGGCAAAGCACAGTCCTGATCTGATGTTCCTCCTTTAGACTTCCTTCATTTCCTTCATTTTTCCCTTCAATTCTTTCTTACTTTCCTTCCTTCTCTAACTCCTCCCATTCTTCCTTCCCTTCGTTTTGCTCTGGTATTCTCTATCATTTCCTAAGGCTGAACAAACAGCAGAAACCTATATTGGTATGTATTTAGCTTACATGCAACTTTTTCAAGTTTCAGTATAAAAAACTGCATTATTTAAGTATAGGGAAATTGGATAGAACTTAAGTCTAGACAAGCTTGTCCACAGAACCACTTGGTAAGACTATTTGGGTTTGTTTTTCACACTATATCCTCTATTCACCTTCAACTATAATAGAGAAATGCCTATACTTGTGCCTTGTACAAAGCAAGCAGAGCAAGTGTAAGCAAAGTTAAAAAAAAAGAATTTTAGTGTAAATATATAAGATGAGTGCTTTCAACAGAACCACATCAACATTTAAAGCTCTTGCATTCACACTGTGTTCCATCTTGTCCTCTGTAATCAGATGGATTTTTTCCCACGTCTTCTCTTGTGAATACATTTTCTTCCTTTTTTGAAAATTATAAGCCATTTTTCATCTAAAAGTGCTTCTTTCTAAAACATTAAAGAAAAAATATGGTTAGCATCAACTTGCTACTTACCAGATGTGCAAAAAATATTTATATTATGATAGTATATTGGAAATGAATAATCAATCTTGTCTTGTGGCTTATGATGTCACTCTGAGTATGTATCTGGGAGGGTAGTATATTAAGGGTAAATTTCCATTTATGGTCAAACATGATGAATTTACATATTTAACATGTAGATGCACTTTACTTCACTGCACATATTCAGGGAACTTAGTCCAGTTTCAGATCAGAAAGGGTTTCCTAATCCATAGCTGTCCTGGGAAGCTGAGGGAATTTCTAAATCACCTTCAACTTGAGGGTGTCTGTGTGACTTAAACACAGTCACACAGGCTGATCATAGGTAATCATGATATAAAGCATGAAATGTGACTTCCCTTTGTGAATCTCAAGAACTATATTGATCCTGGATTTACCAGACAGAATAGGATTGCACAGAGCAAGAACCCCAGATCTCCTCAGAGGGTTCTCTAGCATATTCAGCAAGAAAATGGATCAGTACATGCAAGTGAGAATCTATCCAAGGCCACAGAAAGGGCCATCCTAAAGGATTAGGGTGAACAGCACTCCTCACCTACCTGTCATGTCTATCCTCAACAGCCACTCTGGACACATGCTATCCACAGAGTAGAGTATTAAAATGGGTCTTGCCTCAGTAGTGGGGAACAACTAGCCCCAGATTAAACATGGTTCTGGCTCCATCTAACCAATTTTAAGAAGCAAGTCCTGTAACAAACTATTCCTAAATAAATTATCTACATTCAAGGAAAAAGCTAAAAACATTTATAACAACACAAAAAATCCTCCACACCTATAAAGTTAAATTCATAATATCGGTCATCCAATCAAAGGCTACTAAGAATATAAAGAGGAAGAGAAAGATGGCCCATAAAATGATTAAGTTAGTCAAATTTGACACAGAAATGAAACAAATGTTAGAATGAAAGAAAATATTAACATAGATAACATAATTGCACTACACATATTCATTAGGCAAAAAAGAGACATGAAAGATATAAAAATGACCAAAATAAAATTTTTAATGTATGAGGTGGTAACAATGAGTTACTAGAAAATTCATTAATGGCCTAGTAGAAAATGCAAAAGAAGATATTAATTCCTTTTGAGGAAAAGAAATCATCCAAAGAAAAAGACTGAGAGAAACAAAATGAGAAAATGAAGAGTATCAGTGAGATGTGGAACAACACTAAGCAGCCTAATATTTCTGTAGAAATGAGGGAGGGGATAAAGTAGTATTTGACAATATTGTTATCATCAATGCTTCTATTCTACATTATAGTGGAGGTTGTTGTCCATGCAATCAGGCAAGAAAAGAAATGCAAAGAGAATTTGAAGAGAAGAAATAAAAGTCTCTTTTTTACAGACCATATGATCATTTGTGTAGAATATCAATTGGCTTGTGGAAGAAAAGTACTAGAACTAATAAATGATTTTTAATAATGCAGAATACAAGAAGAATATAACATTGCTTTTGTATATACTAGCATCTAATCTGAAAAAAAGTATAAATACTAATAGTAAAAATTATGAAATACCTAGGGATAAATAGATCAAAATATGTGTAACACTTGTACAGTGCACAAGAAACACTGATAAGAAAAACTAATGATACCCAAATAAATGGAGAGACATATTTGGTTCATGAGTTGAAAAAGTCAGTATTATCAAGAGATTGTTCCCAAACTGAGCTATTGAGTAACATAATTCTAATCAACATCCCAGAAATATTTCTTGGTAGAGATTAATCAGCTCATTTTAAAATGTATATGAATATGTTAAAGGGCTTTGTTTAGTAAAATAGCCTCAAAAAGGAAGACTAAACTTAAAAGGCTAATACTATTTATTTAAAAATTATTAAAAATACAATACTCAGGACAGCAAATTACACAACTCACAGAGCAAAAATGTAGTCCAAAAACAGATTTTCTATGACAAATATACAATTGCAAAAACCTTTTAGAGATTTTTGTAACTCTAATTTAAGCCTCTCATTTGGAGTAAAAATACATGGAATGTCAAACCTGAAAGAAGAGTTACAAAACTATTCATAAACACACACAAATGAATTCAGAGATTCTTGGTAGTAAAACATGATGCAAAAAAGACGACTGAGAATCACTCCACTGGAAATGCCAGGACCTGAAATAGCTCTGCCATTAACACACCTTAAGCAGCCTGTGGTGTCACCATGCCTCCATCAGTGGTCAGGTCTAGTGGGCACACCCAGTCCAGAGTTTATCCACTGTGCTGGTTGCCACTAACATCGGCTAGGACTCGTGGAAGAGAAATTAGCATCTGGTAAAAATGAAGGGGAAACTTGGGGCATTCTGTTTCACTCCAAAAACAGTGCTATTTTCAGAGGCATCTGGAAGAAAAAAGAATAAATAAATAAAAGCCAACTTGGAGAATGCCTGCTCAAAAAAAGTGGTAAAATTCAGAATATTAGGAAATAATAATTAAAATAAATAGGATGGCCCTAACTGGTTTGGCTCAGTGGATAGAGCGTTGGTCTGTGGACTGAAGGGTCCCAGGTTCAATTGCAATCAAGGGCCTGTATCCTGGTTGCGGGAACATCCCAGGAGGGGGTGTTCAGGAGGCAGCTGATCAATGTTTCAAACTCTATCCCTTTCCCTTTTTCTCTGTAAAATAGAAATAATATATTTTTAAAAAATAAAATAAAATAAATTGGAATGACCTGAGCTTGGCATCTGAGCAGTGAGTTCCTGATAATCACACAAAAATGCACATGAGACAAAAGTATAATGAAAATATTGTTATACATATTTGAATTTTGAGTATTAATAAAATTGTGACATTGCATTACATACCACTATAACCAAATTATGTAATTCTTAAACTTAGTCTAGATTTATAAAAAATAATCAACATCAGATGATTATTTACAAATTTGGACAAACATTTATTGATATGGCAAATTGTCAATGCTATTTTAAAAAGCAATCTATAAAACAGCCTATGAAGTATATTAAAATGAGTTGATTTATTAGAATACACAAACATTCATAGAAATATTATACAAGAGTTTGTGTGTGCTTGTGTGTGTGTACCTGTAAGTTAATAGTGTGGTGCTGAAATTACAAATGATTTCTCTTTCTCTTTAAACAGGTTTAGGCTTTAAATCATAAACTATTATATATTATCTAAAATTAAAAGTCCTTGCTCAAAAATTAATTAGTGGTAAAATTAGAACATTTTCTAAAAAATTCTGATTCTAAGAAAAAATCAGTTATATCACATTTTTCTATGGGAATTATAAGTATCATTTATGGTGAGATAAAGTCAAAAGTAGTTATCTCAGATAATAGGGCAGCACTTTTTATATTAGTCAGAATATAATATGGCCAAAATATAGGAAACATTTCCTATAACATAACTTTCAGTTTTGTGTAATGGATATCATTCCTGAGAGCTGATACACTGTCCTCTTGTATAGGATACTTTTGAAAATGCAAACTAGCAAAAGCTCCTCTAACTGCTCAGATTAGAGGTGAAAGTTAACTCTACCTGCTGTCACTCTCTCCTCTGCTGCTGCTCATTATTCCTCTATCGCAGCTTCTCTGTGAGCAGCTTCTACAGTCTCTGTCAGAAGCAACGTGTCCTTTGTCTTCCATTCCTGGAGAGCAGTGTTACTGTGATTAGTATTTACACTCACCCTTTGTATTGTGTCCACCACCAACAAGCAAATTAGTGCAAGTCAAGAGCCTAACAGAAACCAGGTCAAGGGTAGTGGAATTCATACACGGCTTTTGAATGGGCTTCTTTCCTTCCTGCACTCCTACTAGGAATGCAGGCATGAATATTTATGGCATGATTACTTTTTACTAAAGTTAAACTTTAAAATATCCATTTCACCTTTACTAGCATTTGAGAGCGATCAGGGAGTTAAATGGTGTCTAATAATTCCACAATCATCTCTTTAAGAGGAGTTAATTGACTCATACATATAGTTAGTGGCCTTTCTCATTATTTATGCAACAACTTGTATATCATAGCAATAAAGAAAGATTACTGTGGGTAAATTATTTAGACCCAAATAACTTCAAGATGTATGACAGACAGCTAAAATGATTTAAAACAACATGGTGTACTCAGATGTCTCTTCATATTTTAAATGTGTTTCTAACCTCTTCACAGACTAAGTTTTCTTCCTGTTTGTTCCTGCTGGCGTCTTCTCTGTCCATCCAGAGGAGAGCTGCGCTTCTGCTGTGCCCATGGTGGTCTAATTTCCTACTTGTCATGTCCAAATACCTAAACAAAGTGCAAATGCATTTGAAGGTGAATCGCTTCTTGCCTTTCTAGTGGCACCAACTGCTTTGAAATGCCCAGACCACCTCCTCGCTCAATTTTTTCCTTCTTAGAACTCGGGAATTTTACAGTTCTTCTCTCAGTGCTATTCAAGGACTTGTAAGCCAGCTCTCACCATGCTTGGTCATATGGGTCTCTATCGTGACAGTATCTGGTCTTATGGCCAAAACAGTGGTAAAATGTGCAGCAGATTCCTTCAAAAACATTTTTGCACAGTAATTATTCATAACTCAGTGGCTTTTGGGATATGAGTTTCCAAAGAGGGCTGGAGTATCTGAGAATTGATTTCAAATCTAAAAAAAAAAAGGTTTTAAATTCCAGAGGAAAAAGATGTGTCCCGGTTCCCTGTGACTTATAGAGCCTTCAACAAATCTTTCATCTTTAGTCCCAGTCTCTGGTATGTCAATATGCTTATGGAGATACCACAAAAGGGACCCACAGAAAATACAAGTCAGGCTGTGCAGTCCAATCCCTCACCTTAATGCAGGAGGAAAGAGGAGGAGAAAATACTGATATCCCTTCATTTCTTAAGATATGGCTAGAGCATGGAATGGTAATGGCTGAACATGAGTATGTAATATCTGTAGAGTTTTGCATGAACTTCCTCAAATTTAATGCTGTCATTGCTAAAAATGCATCATAAAAAGCTAGTCTTAGAAGCCAGCTTCAGACTCTTTCTGCCACAATAGACTCTTCCCATTGGCCCAACTCAGACAGAAGGAACACATTAGAGTAGCAATTTAATTATGGATTTCTACTAATTATTGCTGACATATAGAGGACCTTTCCCTTTCTTGGCCAATAAAGCAACCTTAAATTATGCTCTATCCCTGCTCTAAATTTACACTGAGAAAAACATATAAAATTAACCTGTCATAATTGAAGGTAAAATATTGTAAGAAAATAAAAGAATCAATCAGGTCGCGACATGGGTAACTATGAAACAGGCTTGTAGCAAAATATACCCTCAGATGGCAAGGCTTCCCTGGCCACCCATTATGGGCCACGTCCCCGTGCAGGGAGTCTCAATCCATTTTCCATGCTTTTGTTTAGATCTTCAGGCCCACAATTTGATTCTTCAAATGACTGGTTATTAGCCTTAAGAAGGTCAAAAAAGCTGCAAACACATTTAAAAAGGCCACAGACATAAATGTAATGAATTTCATTTTTAAATATTGACCTACTAATATGACTAGAATGTTCAATCAAAATAAAGCATGCAAAAAGTGTGTAAAAGCGGGAAAACCAGCAACAAAAAGATTGGGATTATGTAATGCTAACTGCTTATTCCTACTCCCCACCCTACCCCCACTGACCGGAATTATTCTAAAAACCCACCCTCACTCAATTCCTCCACTAACCTCCATCAGACCTGGCCCTGAGCCAGAGAAGAAAAGAAGAGAAGAAACAAAAGAGACTATGATAAAATATGTTTTAATGGATAAAACTGAGTTTAATGATGAGTTTTTCCATTTCCCTCCTGCCCCTTCCAGATCAAGGCACTGCATACAATTATAAAGATATAATATTAATTATGAATGTTATATCTCAATTATATGAAGATGAAGAAAATGCAAAATATTTTTCCACGATGCATGGAAACAAGTTTGTCTAAAAGATTGATGTAAACCTCAGATGTTAAAGATGATGGACTAAGTAGTTATTGTACCTTGAGGTCTTATCTAATACAAGAAACCCAGCAATCTCTGAGTACTACAGTCAGGAAAACTTTTTCAATATCTGAATGTTAAAGTTCAATGTATTGAAACACTAATTATAAAGGTTTTGACAGGGATTCAGATTTCTCCATATGTGAGACAAAATACAACCTTGTGCAATAGCCATTAGCATATGAAAGGAGAAAAAAATCAACTATTAGTCATGTCTCTATATGTGATACTTTGGAGGAAAAACCTCAGTTAATTTGTAAATTAAAACATTACCAAAGTGGTGGGGTTTTTTGCTTGCTTGTTTGTTTTTGGTGTGAGTTCTTAGCCCATTTTCTAACAGGATGCTGTTAATGCCTTAATGAGAACATGTGAAAGGGGAAAAGTGGAGGATAGAAGTAGGTGTGGACTTTGTCCTAATATCTTTACATTATTTTTTGTTATCATTTATACGTTTTTCCTCATAAAAAACAGAAGTTTTAGTATAAAATAACATCAAAGTAGGAACTTGCCCAAGTGAAAGGCAACTGGAAGATGTGGGGATGTGGCAAACCTGAGAGCACCTGGCCTGTTTGCAGGCCCCGATTCAATGGACAAGACTCCACAGTCCTGACCTGTCTGCAGGGACCTGTGTTGTTCTGTCTGGCAGCAGTCACGTCAGTCATGTGCTGAACACTAAGCAGCCTGGCTGGGTGGAATCCTCAAGGAACGCCCTTAATGTAGCTGGGAGGCTGCTTGTTATGTGGGGAAAAGGGCAGATTGGTGGAACTGATTAGGATGCTAACTTTCCTTTCCATTTAAAGCTTCCTTGGACATTTTCTGTTCTAGGGCTTAACATTAGGCTTTAATCCCTTCAAAGAAGCCTAAATCATAAAGTGTAACCATTCCTTAATTGCCAGTGCTTCTCTGAGAAGGAAGAGAAAGGGGCAATGTCTTGAGTTCAGTGAAGCCAGTTACTAAGCACCCGACACTCATGAGTCCAGGGTTGGGCTGACTGTTTCTTTTAGAGGCTGACATTTATCTCTTGACTTCTTTTAGATATTGACTTTGGGCTGTGATGAGAGATTTCTCAAACCTGGAAGACTTGACCTCTTAAACAAAGAATACCTCTTAAACATCCCATTCACTGGAGCCAGGATATCCCTTTTGTTGTCATTTAAAATAACTGCCTTGATTTCCTTCAAAAAATAAAAAAAACTGAATGTGTAAATATAAAGCATTACTTCATTGAGGAGTTTTTATGGAAAGAAAAGGAAAGTTCTCACAAACTCAGTCTTCAAGGAAATAACTTGGTGCCTAATTATAATTAAATGAATATAATTGGGGCGGGAGGGGAACAAATGTGATAAGAATAGAGAGAACATATTTTTAAAGGTAGTTGATAAGCAAATTAATATTTGGCAGAAAATAGTAATACCCAAACATGTCAAATTCACAGTAAACAATATCCTTGAGGAAGCAGGCAAAAGAAAGACAGGGCAAAGTTTAGACACAAAAGAGGAGTAGTATAGGTATAGGTGGCAAGATGTTGTAGGAAAGCATATGTTTGTGAATATGACCCAGTTAAATTGTTGGAAGTAGATAGGTTTCACAGAGCCAAATATCAACAGTACAACAATTTGGAATTTCTTTTGAGAGCCAAATTTTTTAGACTTAAACTTTTTCAAACACTTCTTTAAAATAGACTCGCCTAGGCTTGTGATATTTTGTGGAAGACCACACTTAAGGGACCAAAGGGCCGAATGTGGCTCACAAGCCACAGTTTGCCAACAACGGCCCTAGTACGACAGATTTATAAAAACAATTATTTCCCAGATGCAAAACTTGCTTTAAGAAATCATGTTTACTAGGCAAGTATCAAATATCAAGGGGCCCTACTCATTTCTGACATCACAGAGAAGGTTAGAGGATTACTCAGAATTCTTCTTGGTAGAATTTTTTATGATATTAACCAAAGAAACCAATCAAAAAATGTAGTGAAACTCCTTCAGTGTTAGTGATTGAATCACGGGCTGGGAGGTGTGACAGTGTGTGTAGTGTTGAGAATTGTAAACAAGAAAGGATTTGAGGGAAGTACACACCATAACCCAGTATGATTTAAGTTATAAAACTATAATTATAGAATTATAGTATTGAGAAAAATTATACAAACCATGGGCAATGCAAATTCCAGGGAAATATAAACTTAAACTCTTTGGGGGCTATGATAGTTCAGAAGAAAATCTTGAATTATGGTTGAAATCCACAGACTGGGAGAGGAGGAAAGTATACGCCAGGTATGGGGAAGGTGAGGAAAGGCACAGAAGCATTACCATGTATGTTAGACGAGGTATGAAAGACCCCAACTGAAGGGAGCAGAGGTTCTGGGTGGGAGTAAAGGCTGGACAGGAAGGTAGGGGGAAATCATGGAGTGTCTTCCAGGAGGCAGAGCCTTCTTCCATTAAAGTGAAGTTACAGTACTGAAGCAAGTCAACTCATTTCAATTCCATTTTATCCTCACAGTTTTGTATGTGATGGAATTTCTCTTAAAACATAACCACAGAGAAAGTTGTATAACAATTTATTGGTTAAAATCATGAAATAATTAAATGTCAGCAACACCATTAATTTTCTACCTTTGAGCCAAACAATATTTATTTCTAAGTAAATAAAACTTCACTAAATCAGTATATCTTGCATTGTTACCAAAAAAAGTTAACATGCTTCAAAAAACTTGAGAGAACTAAGAATAACACCTGTCCATCCCATGGTTCTGTGCACGCCGCACTGGATGAAAGTGCTTGGCATGAATGTTAAACAATACATTGGATTAGAGGTAGGCTTGGTTTTTTTTGTTTGTTTGTTTGTTTTTTCTGTTAATGTTAATGCAAATTGTCTTAATGGGCTTTGTATAATGTAGGACCTGACTTTCAAAGCAAGTAGAAATTGGCAAAGACAGCCAACATCAAGGCAAAACTTACCTTTTCACTTAACTTCATCGTATGGTATAAATTATTGCTTCTTGGGATCACGGGCAGCTTAACCCCAAGGGGCAGATCAAGTAGTGCAGCCACTTCCAAGACTGGAAAGTGGGATTTGTGCTCACCCTGGCGGGAATAAAGGAGAGTTTTGTCTTTCCTCTTAAGCTTTATTTCATTAGTTCAGGCCTATCTAGCCCTACTGTAACCAAAGGAAGCAAAGGGTCATACAGTCAGGGTTGAAGGGGCCCGGCCTGAAGACCTCCTGGTCTGTCACTAGCCAGTTGCTGCTCCCCAATGTGCTGTACCAGGGCACCCCAAGCACCACAGTTACACCCATGGGACCTGTCTGTGGCGCTCCTGCCTGGCCCCATGGGAGACAGGGCTTCCGGCCACTCGCATCTCCACATAGCTGGCTGTTTTCCTGTCCTTGGCAAGGCTGCTGGTGGCCTTCTTAGTGGCGGCAAAGCCCCCAGCCTTAGAGCAGGCGCTGAGGTAAATCTCCATAGGAGACCTAGGTCCCTGCCCTCCTCACCCCTTGTCCAGACCGCACCTGGAATGGCCTGTATGCCCTGTTTCCTGAGGCTCCACTATCTCACAGTTCCAGGTGGGAATGTGGGGGTCCCACAGGGCGGAGCCTTCAGAGGCTGGCTCCTTTCGCTTGAGGCTTGAGCATCCAGAGCTGGGGCAATCAGTCCACGGGGCCTGGTCAAAAAAATGAACATGAAACCAACAATCAAATCAAACCCAAATCACAACATATAATGCTTTGTGGCTCATAGCTGGCTAATGTCTTCTTGCCTTCATGGAGTATGGATGCAGAAAAAGAAAACTCCAAGAGTGACTGTGCCAAGCATTCTAGGGCCAGAGGCCTGGCTTTCCACCTGTCCCCTTGTACACACTATGACCACACCCTGTCCCAGGCTCCTGTAACCACTTCCCACTCCAGGTCCAATGGCCTTTCTTTTGACTCTTGTGTCTCATCCAGTTAAACTGACTGCTACCTTTTATCCTTTCTGATACTTTGGTGTCCACTGTCAACTCTCTTGTTTTAAGCTCTCAATTTATAATCCAAAAGTTTAAAAATTAAAAGTTAAAGTAATTTAACAATCAAAAGGCTCAACAACATAGCTTATTTATGTATCAAATGAGAAGAGGCAACACTTAAGAGTTAAGGATTACTTCTACCATGATTTGCTCCACAACAATTACTGCTCTCAGCTCAGACCTTCTCTGCTTTGACAGCAACTTCCTCCAAAGGCTGATCTACCAAGCATGCCCAAATCCTTTCCTGGGTCTAGAGTAAGATCAAATGCTTAGTTGTTAATATTATAAAATGACTTTGTCTAATATACATACATGATTTCAAAACATTTTATGGTATTTGTGCACTTATGGTACACATTATATATTTATGGTAATGACTTTATGAATCAGTGAATATTCACTTCCAATGAAAACTGGATTTGAAATTATTTCCCAGGATAATAATTAATAAATTAATAAGCAATAAATTTAATTGTTCTAATTCACAGCATCTATCTTGCCAACCACTCCCAAATGAGAAATATCTGCAATCATTTATTCAAAAAACATATAGGATTACTTTCCTTTTCTTCAATTTTCAGCTTTTCTTGCTATTGCCCCTTCTCCTAAAAAGAGCCATGAAAGGAAAATACATGATTTCAAAAAATTTTATGGTATTTGTTTACTTATGGTACTGATTTTATGAATCAGTGAATATTCACTTCTAATGAAAACTGGTTTTGAAATTCCTTCCCAGGATAATACCATAATACGGAAATTAAATTTAATTGTTCTAATTCACAACATCTATCTTCCCAACCTCTTCCAACTGAGAAATATCTGCAATCATTTATTCAATAAACATATAGGATTACTTTCCTTTTCTTCAATTTTCAGCTTTCCTTGCTATCGCCCCTTCTCCTAAAATGAGCCATGAAAGGAAAATACATGATTTCAAAAATTTTATGATATTTGTGTACTTATGGTACACATTGTGTACTTGTGGTACTGATTTTATGAATCAGTGAATATTCACTTCTAATGAAAATAGGATTTGAAATTCTTTCCCAGGATAATACCATAATAGGGAAATTAAATATAATTGTTCTAATTCACAGCATCTCTCTTCCCAACCTCTTCCAAATGAGAAATATCAGCAAACATTTAATCAATAAACTTATAGGATTACTTTCCTTTTCTTCAATTTTCAGCATTCCCTGCTATTGCCCCGTCTTCTAAAAAGAGCCATGAAAGGAAAATACATGATTTCAAAAAATTTTATGGTATTTGTGTACTTATGGTGCACATTGTGTACTTATCCTGCTGATTGTATGAATCAGTGAATATTTACTTCTAATGAAATCTGGATTTGAAATTATTTCCCAGGATAATTTTCAAATAGGAAGATTAAATTTAATTGTTCTAAATGACATCTATCTTCCCAAACACTCTCAAATGAGAAATATCTGCAATCATTTATTCAACAAACATAAAATATTACTTTCCTTTTCTTCAATTTTCAGCTTTATTTGCTATCGCCCCTTCTCCTAAAAAGAGGCATGAAAGGAAAATACATGATTTCAAAAAAATTTATGGTATTTGTGTACTTATGGTACACATTGTGTACTTATGGTACTGATTTTATGAATCAGTGAATATTCACTCTTAATGAAAACTGGTTTTGAAATTCTTACCCAGAATAATACCCTAATAGGGAAATTAAATTTAATTGTTCTAATTCACAGCATCTATCTTCCCAACCACTCCCAAATGGGAAATATCTGCAATCATTTATTCAATAAACATATAGGATTACTTTCCTTTTCCTCAATTTTCAGCATTCCCTGCTATCGCCCCGTCTTCTAAAAAGAGCCATGAAAGAAAATACATGATTTCAAAAAATTTTATGGTATTTGTGTACTTATGGTGCACATTGTGTACTTATCCTGCTGATTGTATGAATCAGTGAATATTAACTTCTAATGAAATCTGGATTTGAAATTATTTCCCAGGATAATTTTCAAATAAGAAGATTAAATTTAATTGTTCTAAATGACAACATCTATCTTCCCAAACACTCTCAAATGAGAAATATCTGCAATCACTTATTCAACAAACATAAAATATTACTTTCCTTTTCTTCAATTTTCAGCTTTATTTGCTATCGCCCCTTCTCCTAAAAAGAGGCATGAAAGGAAAATACATGATTTCAAAAAATTTTATGGTATTTGTGTACTTATGGTGCACATTGTGTACTTGTGGTACTGATTTTATGAATCAGTGAATAGTCACTTCTAATGAAAACTGGATTTGAAATTCTTTCCCAGGATAATACCGTACTAGGGAAATTAAATTTAATTGTTCTAATTCACAGCATCTATCTTCCCAACCACTCCCAAATGGGAAATATCTGCAATAATTTATTCAATAAACATATAGGATTACTTTCCTTTTCTTCAATTTTCAGCTTTCCCTGCTATCGCCCCTTCTCCTAAAATGAGCCATGAAAGGAAAATACATGATTTCAAAAATTTTTATGGTATTTGTGTACTTATGGTGCACATTGTGTACTTGTGGTGCTGATTTTATGAATCAGTGAATAGTCACTTCTAATGAAAACTGGATTTGAAATTCTTTCCCAGGATAATACCTTAATAGGGACATTAAATTTAATTGTTCTAATTAACAGCATCTATCCTCCCAACCACTCCCAAATTAGAAATATCTGCAATCATTTATTCAATAAACATATATGATTACTTTCCTTTTCTTCAATTTTCAGCTTTCCCTGCTATCTCCCCTTCTCCTAAAAAGAACCATAAAAGGAAAATGAATTATTTCAAAAATTTTATGGTATTTGTGTATACTTATGGTACACACTGTATACTTATGATACTGATTTTATGAATCAGTGAATATTCACTTCTAATGAAAACTGGATTTGAAATTCTTTTCCAGGATAATACCCTAAAAATAGCCATACAAGGAAAAAACTTGGTAAAATGAAGCCAAAGATAGCGTTTTGAATCCTAATTTTTAATTTATTCTAATTTTGGTGACAAGAAATCTAAAATATTTTTGTATGATATACAAGGATCTTCATATTCTAAACCTTATTTATAGAACAGCCTAGTCTCATCTCCCACAGGTTTCTCTCTGGTGTACTATGCTGCAGTAAAAGCTGGTGTATGTTTCTCCAGACATGTTACATCCCCATTGATTAAACCCATATACTTGCTATTCCCACTGCTTGGGAAATCTTCCCACAGCTTTTCTGTCTAGAAAACTTTTCTTCACCCATCAAATGATCCCTACTATATAAAGTCTCCTTTGATTTCACAAACAAAACTTATGTATACCTTTGCTATTTTCCCATTTGCTTTGTGCATTCAGCAAAAAGCAACACACACCAAAAAATGCTGCCATAATGAAAGTGATCATTAATTATCAAGTGTTGTTTACAACACCGAAGAGGAACCATTAAATATAATTCTATCCCACATTAGCAGCCCAGGGCCTAATATAGGGTCAATAAGTTTTTGTCAAGCGAAACAAGTCTGACTTCAGCAAGGCAAGTCTAGTGAGACAACTGAGACTAACAGGCCACTAAAGATATGAGATTGGCACTTAGCACTGTACATGTTGGATTAAATACATAGAGGTTAACTGAGAAAATAAATACCCAGAAAAGAAGCAGAACCCAGAACCTGGGGACTGAAATTTATGAAATATCAAAGCTTAGAGGAGAAAAGAAACAACCAGGAGAAAAAAGGTAAAGATGGAAAAAAAGATGTGAACAAAGAAGTAATTATGAGACATTACTGAAAGAGAACTTAGTGCAATGATTTATCACATAAGGTAAGAAAGGGAATGGGGGTTTAGAGAGAGCTACCAGAAGGGGTTAAGGTATCAATTGCCACACATTGCTAAGAGCTAAGAAAATAAAATTCAGAAGACCTAAGCTCATTTCATAATTAGCACATTATTGATAACCCCTGTAGTCCAGAAGAGCAAGGGTGAAAGTAAGTTTCAGAGTGTTTAAGTAACAAGTGAATGGAGAGGAAAGGGAATTATTATCAGATGAGATTTTTATTCTAAGATTCAAAAACTATATTAAGAGTATGTTTCAGAAAAAATATACCAAACTCAAACTAATAAAAGCCAGCGGAAGCATTTTCTTACACAATCCACTGTCAATAGCACAGAATTCAAGAAAAGCAATGCTTCAAGTGTGCTTCCCCACACCAAATACTGGTGCATGATAGTGTCTTCTCATGTGGGCAAACTTCTGAATGATCGTTTTCTAGGGGGTGAAAAGAAATTAATATGAGTACCATCATGAAGTTTACTACATTCAAAGATGGGGAAAATCTTAAATTGTCTTATACATTAAAATGTACCTATCAAGAAGGAGATTTTTGTGTCTCAAATTTTCAAATACAAATTTAGCCATTAAAAATAAAAGCTATTGCTGACAACTGTCCCTATCCCATATAATAAAAGCAACCATAACGGCTTAATGACCAAACGACCACTAAACTCTGGATCGCAACATGGAGAACAGAGAACCAAGGGGAACCAGGTGGGTGGTGGCAGGGTGGAACTGGGGACTGGTGAGCAGGCGAAATGGCCAATCTCTTGGTCCCTCCCCCCAGCCCAAAGGCTCTGATCACAGCATGGGGAACTGGGTGAGAGGTGGTGGGGGATGGGACTACGGACTGGCGAGTGGGTGGAAGATGGTCCTGACCCCAGACTAGGCCTAGGGACCCTACCTGAGCTAGGTCTATAGTATATATATATAATATATCCAATTAGATAGAATGCCTACCTGGTAGGGAATCTCTTCATTTCTTAGGTGAAGTGTCTGGCATCAATAAATTCTTCAATAATTATACAGTTATTTAAAGAATGAGGTGAACTTCTTCTAAGACAACTTCAAGAACAAACAAATCTTGAATTTTTAAAGCCTGAAAATCATTAACAAATATCTCAATACCAAAGATAAGTTGGACATTTATTATTCTAACATTTCAAGTCAAATACTATTATACTTCTATCACCATAGCTATCCTGATTGTTTCTTTTTGAATAAAAAGTTTAAATGAAAACATGGTCCTTTTAATGAAAAGTATAGAAAGTATATGTTGACAAAAAATAAATAATAATTCAAATATTGATTCTACTAGCAATGTTTATACTTACTCAGGATGCAGAAACAGTAAACTAAAATTATTTTTTCATTGCAATGATGAAAAAGCCTTTGATGTTATAAAAATGTATTTTGATAGTTAATTTATGAATTTGAATAATTTAAGTATACATTTACAAATTATTTTTAAATTTGAAAACAAATTAATCCTCAGGTATATAAATCTAAGTACCTTTTCCCAGTATGAACAAACATAAAATGGCAATCTGTTCACAGGGCATTTTAAATGTTCCAAGGTTACATACTGAATTAATGCATGAAATGGCTCAAAGCTAAGCTCTCTGGCAGCCAAGGCAACTATACTTAAAAGACACTGTTCGGTAATACCCATGGCAAATTAATGGCACAACATACACACAGTAGGAGGCAAACACTTTCAAGTAACCAAAATTTTCCCTCTTCTTACTCCATTTAAATCCTGTTTTCTTTTATACTTTATTATAATATAAATTTATGCTTCAATATATTAGTTGCCATGATTTTAATGAAATAGATATAATATTAAGAGAGACAAAAAAACAATCCAATTACCATCATACCAAAAAAATTAAGATACCTAGGAATAAACTTAACTAAGGAGGTAAAAGACCTATATGCTGAAAACTACACGACACTGAAAAAAGAGATAGAGGAAGATGTAAACTGATGGAAGAACATACCATGTTCATGGATTGGTAGAATCAACATCATCAAAATGTCCATACTTCCCAAAGCAATTTATAAGTTCAACTCACTCCCTATTAAAATATCAAGGACATACTTCACAGACCTAGAAAGGACTCTCCAAAAGTTCATTTGGAACAATAAAAGACCCCAAATAGCCTCAGCAATCTTGAGAAAGAAGAGTAAAGTAGGAGGGATTGCAATACCAGATTTCAAGTTGTATTACAAAGCCACTCTTCTCAAAACAACCTGGTACTGGCACAGGAACAGACATATAGATCAATGGAATAGATTAGAGAATCCAGATATCAATCCAAATCAATATGCTCAATTAATATTTGACAAAGGAGGCACGACCATACAATGGAGTCAAGACAGTCTCATCAGTAAATGGTGTTGGGAAAATTGGACAGATACATGCAAAAGAATGAAACTAGATCACCAACTTACACCATACACAAAAATAAACTCAAAATGGATACAGGACTTAAACATAAGACGGGAAACCATAAAAATACTAGAGGTATCCACAGGCAGCAAAATCTCAAACATATACCTAAAGAACTTCTTCACTGATACCAACCCCAGGGCAATGGAAGCTAAAGAAAAATGAACAAATGGGACTACATCAAAATAAAAAGCTTTATTACAGCAAAAGAAACCAACAACAAAACAACAAGAAAACCCACTGTATGGAAGAACATATTTGCAAATGATATCACTGATAAAGGTTTAATCTCCAACATCTACAGACAGCTTATACAACTCAATAAAAGGAAAATAAATGATCCAATTAAAAAATGGGAACTGGACCTAAATAGAATCCTCTCAAAAGAAGACAGAAGGAAGACCAAGAGGCACATGAAAACATGCTCAAACTCACCAATCATCCGAGAGCTGCAAATCAAAACAACAATGCGGTACCATCTCACACCTGTCAGAATGGCCAACATCAACAAAACAACAAACAACAAATGTTGGCGAGGTTGCGGAGAAAAAGGAACCCTCATGCACTCCTTGTGGGATTGAAGGTTGGTGCAACCACTGTGGAGAACAGTATGGAGCTTCCTCAAAAAACTGAAAATGGAACTCCCATTTGACCCGGTAATCCCACTACTAGGAATATACCCCCAAGAAACCAGAAACACCAATCAGAAAGGATATATGCACCTCTATGTTCATAGCAGCACAATTTACCATAGCTAGGATTTGGAAACAGCCTAGGTGCCCGTCAGTAGATGAATGGATCAAAAAACTATGGTACATCTACACCATGGAATACTATGCTACCATAAAAAGGAAGGAAATTCTCATCAATTGCAGTAACCTGGATGGAATTGGAGAGCATCATGCTGAGTGAAATAAGCCAGTCAATGAAAGAGAAACACCACATGACTTCACTCATTTATGGATATTAAAGAACATTATAAACTAATAAACAGAAAGATAGATATAGAGACAGTAAAACAACAGGCAGACTGTCAAATGACAGCGGGGGGCGGGGAGGGTAGGGAGATCTGGGGGAGATAAGAGATCAACTGAAGGACTGGTATACATGCATATAATTACAACCAATGGACACAAAACTCTGGGGAGGGAGGGCATGTATGGGGGGGGCAATGGTAAGCTATGTACACATGTAATACCTTAATAAATAAATAAAAAAGACTATTATTACATTACTCAAAAGAGAATCTCAGATAATATGGTACTTTACATGATATTATGAATTCTACTAGAGGCTTGGTGCACAAATTCATGCACAGGTGGGGGTCCCGTGGCCTGGCCACTGATTGGGGCCAATTGATCAGAGCCAGCCAGCCAGGGGGAGGGACTATGGGAGGCTGGTTGTGGGAGTGCACTGACCATTAGGGGGCAGCCCCTGCATTGAGTGTCTCCCATCCAGTGGTCAGTATGCATCATAGCGACTGGTTGTTGAGTTGTTCGCTTGCTTAGGCTGTTATAGATCTAGATTCCCTAAGCTACATGATACTTATCAGGACCCTGCCTCACTCAGCTACTCTCTCGGACCACAAGGACTTTTTCTTTCTCTTTTTCTCAGCAAGGTTAACCCCACTTCCCATCTACCTCCAGGGTACCTCTGTCAGCAGCCACATTACGCAACTTCTCCCTTTCTCTACTTTTACGCACTTGAGTTTTTACTTTTATATAGTATCAACTGCTTCCAGGACATCCCCCTCATAAAAGGTGAGCTTCTATAGGGAAGGCAGGAGTTTCCCTCCTCTTATAACTCCAACTGCTGGGGACAGAATCAGGGGCAAATTAGGAGTTCAACAAGTGTTTAACCAATTACCGAAAATCAATTGCAACTGGAAGGTAAATCCTATTACAGGTACAAATTAGAATTTACATGCAATGGTGTCAGAGATATGACAATGACTTTTTGAGACTCACTAGAGAATAAATTATCTTTAAAACACTAGAAATACTCATGTCTTTTAGAAGTATTTATTGATTTGTTAAGAGCCCAACAATACAGCAATAATCAAATACGAAAATAGCCAAAACGATGTCAGGAAAACCCTCTTAGAGTAAAACCAAAAGCCAATTCTAGTCACTGTAAGTAGTTGAAAGTAATAGTATTCTTAAATATCACAGAATACTAACAAGATTAAGATGTTTCATTTTGTTAGTGGCAAAATGGCACCAGATGTTTGACCTTTGTCCTTAAGTTTGGCTGAGAATTTAAAGCCAAGAACTCAAATTATAAGAGAAAGTATATTTAGAAAGTCACAGAGGTAGAACTGAGCCAACTTGGCTGCCTGGGCTCAACAAACAAGATACAGAGGCAGAAGAAGGGGCCTTGGATCTTAGAAGAAAGAAAGGAAGAATATTCATGCCCAGGGGAGTAAAAAGGGGAAGGCATGGACATGCTCCAGTATGAGAGCACCTGAGAAGAGGGAGGGAAAGCTACAGGCATGCTCAAGAGAGAGAGCACAGGTAAGGGCTTTTATCAAAAGGGGGGAATTTTAGGGAAGGTCTTAGGGGACCTAAGCTGGGCCTGAATCTGAAACCAACTGAGGCTTAGATATTATCTCTACTTTGACCAAAACTCTGTCTCTGAGCTCAGCAGACCGCAGGCTTTGTTCCTAAGATTGTTTGATTCAGGCTAGAACCTCTTTATCCTCAGGGTTTAATGCTATGGGAGTCAGGGTGCAAGGGCTTAAATAGAATTTGTATGAGGCTATTCTCTAGGCCCCTTGTTCCTCTTTAAGGGTGTCCATATGCTGGGGGAGGAAAGGTCAGAGGACGATATGAACCACAGGACCAGCAATATGAAAGTTCACAGGGTGTAAATAGCATGACCATGATATGCTAAGGGAGGAAAGGTCACCCTTGGGTGATGTCCCTCCCTACAATACTTGGTTTCCAAGTTTTGCCCACTGCTAGGCACCAACAGCTTTCTACTTCGGTGACATACTTGGCCTATCATTCCTACTCTGTCCATGTCAGCCTAACTGCCTACTGTGTCAGTTTTCTTGTGTTTTTATAAACTAATTCAAATAAGCCTTCCTTCCTCATATTCCCATAAAATAGTTTTCATCGTCTGTCATACTTTTCCATCAGTATTCCCCTCACATACACAAAAGACAGTAGAGGGAGAATATCCAGTTGATATCTTTTAAAATACAAAGCATTTAAAAACTGCCAGTATCCGGGAGGGAAAAGGAAGTCCCTGATTACACTGAACCCTTTCCGACTGTACTGAACCGCAACCCCAGCCAAAACCCCATGGAGCCAGGCTCATATGGGTGGAGTCCGGACTGTAGAGAAAGGCATCTGGAAACTTAGAAACTGGGAAACTGGGTGAGCCAGGAGCCCCAGTGGGCAGGGTCTACAGTCACGCACCAATGAGCGTGCTCAGAGAGGTCTGACCATGGAGGTTGCCTTGGATTCTCCTTAGCAGAAGGAGTCAGAAGCTCCAGACTACTTCCGGCCTGCCTCTGGGGCACCCATGCTCTTGCATGGGGAATCTGGACGATCAGGCAGAAACTCAGGGGAGCCTCAGAAGGCAGAGGTCAGGCAGAAACTTGGGCAAGTGCACAAGGGCAGGGCTGTTCGGAAGCCAAGACTGTCAGCTCAGCCCTGAGACTCCGCCGTATCCAAACTGAGCACAGAGGCTTTTGCAATTTTGCAAGTCTGATCCTATAAGCTATCTCCAATAGAGAAGGTATCCCAGAGTAGACACAGCTGATACTCACATCCAATGGGCCTGGAGGTCAATTCCTCCCAGTGATATCAACAACAATCAAGTCTTAACTACAACAAGGCTCTTCACGCAGTCCACAGAGGGGAGCACCAAGAGTGTCTACCTCAGGTAACTGGGGAGGCTGACCCACTGGGCCATATAGGACACCAAACACACAAAGCGATCCTACTAACTCTGGGAAACAGTGAAAATGCTGAGACAAGGAAATAGATCTCAAATGAAAGAGATGTAGGAGAACAAAAGACTGGATATAGAGCTCAAAACCAAGGTTATAAGGTTTTTCAAGAATTTCCTAGAAAAGGCCAATAAATTTAAGGAGACCCTGGAGGATATGGAAAAGGACCAACTAGAAATTAAACATACACTGACTGAAATGGAAAATACTATGCAGAGATCCAACAGTAGAATAAAGGAATGTGTGAATCAAGTCAAAGATCTGGAATACAAAGAGCCAAAAGACACTCCTCTGTAGAAGCAAGAAGAAAAGAGAATCCAGAAAGGTGAAGATAGTGTAAGGAGCCTCTGGGACAACTTCAAGCATGCCAACATAAGAATTATGGGGGTGCCAGAAGAAGAGAGAGTTCAGATACTGAGAACATATTTGAAGAAATAATATTAGAAAACTTCTCCCACCTGGTGAAAGAAATAGATTTTCAAGTACAGGAAGTGTACAGAACCCCAAACAAGAAGAATCCAAAGAGGACAATACCAAGACACATCATAATTAAAATGCCAAGGGCAAAAGACAAAAAGAGGATCTTACAAGCAGCAAGAGAAAAACAGCTAGTTACCTACAAGGGAGTACCCATCTGACTGTCAGCTGATTTCTCAACAGAAACTATGCAGGCCAGAAGGGAGTGGCAAGAAATATTCAAAGTGATGAATAGCGAGAACCTACAACCAAGATTACTTTTTCCAGCAAAGTTATCCTTCAGAATTGAAGAGCAGATAAAGAGCTTCACAGATAAGAAAAATCTAAAGAAGTTCATCACCAACAAACCGGTTTTATAAGAAATGCTGAAAGGTATTCTTTAAGAAGAGGAAGAAGAGGAAAAAAGATAAAAATTATGATCAGCAAACACATATATATCAACAAGTGAATCTACAAATCAAGTGAATTAAAAATCTGAGGAACAGAATAAACTGGTGAATATAATAGAATCAGGGGCAAAGAAAGAGAGTGGATTGATAATTATCAGGGGAAAAGGGGTGTGGAAGGTTCAGGAAGAGACTGGATTAAAATTGTACACCTATGGATGAGGACAATGGCGGGTGGAGGGTCAGAGAGAGGTAAGGGCAGAGGGTGGGGCAGGAACCAGGTAGAAGGGAGCTATGGGGGAGGGGGGATAATTGTAATAATCTGATCAATAAAGATTAAAAATAAATAAATAAATAAATAAATAAATAAATAAATAAACTGCCAGTATCCAATAATCAGAAATATCTTTTTATTAAACTAGAGGCCCGATGCACAACAATCATGCAGGAGTAGGCCTTCCTTCCCTAGTTGCCAGTACCAGCTTCCCTCTGGCACCTGGGGAACCACGCTTCTCTCCACCTGCCGATTTAGGCCCACTCCCTGGGGAATCAGGTCAAAGCTGTAAGTCAGACATCCCCCAAGGGTTCCTTTGCTGCCAGAGTAATGTCTGACTGCCAGCTTAGTTTATTTTTTCCCCACTAGGTTCCACATATGAGATCATGTGATACTTGTTCCACAGACATCCTTAGTGCTGCTGCCACCTCTGCTGAGCTGGCCAGACATGAGCCACCTTCTGGCTGAGTGGTGCTCCCCCTGTGGAAGTTCACTGACCACCAGGGGGCAGTTTCTGCATTGAGTGACTTCCTCCTGGTGGTCAGTGATTGTCATAAGGACTAGTTGTTCATGGTCGTTCCTCCTTAGGGCAAATTTATATTTCCCTTTTATTATATAGGATAAGTGTTTAATCTCCAAAATTTATAGGGAACTCATACAATTTAGCAAAAGGAACATAATACAATGAAAAACTGGGAAAAGAACCTAAAAAAGACACTTCTCCAAAGTGGACATACAGAAAGCCAAAAGGCACATGAAAAATGCTCAAAGTCACTATTGATCCAAGTGATGTAAATCAAAATGACAATGAGGTACCATCTCATATCTGTCAGAATGGCTATCAAAAAATAAACAAATGACAAGTGTTGGCAAGTATGTAGAGAAAAGGGAACCCTAGTACACTGCAGGTGGGAATACAGACTGGTACAGCCTCTATGGAGAACAGTATAGAATTTCCTCAAAAAATTAAAAATAGAACTCCCCTTGACTTCCTTTGAATATATTCTAAGAAATCAGAAACGCCAGTCAGAAATATATTCACCCCTATGTTCATAGCAGCATAATTTATAAATGGCTAAGATTTGGAAATACTTTAGTGACCATCAGCAGAAGAGTGGATTAAAAAACTGTGGTACATGTACATCGTGGAATATCATGCAGCAGTAAAAAGAAGAATCTCTTACCCTTTGGTTGAGATAGCATGGAGGGGCCTGGAGAGCATCGTGCTAAGTGAAATCAGCCAGTCAGAGAGAGAGACAAGTATCACATGATCTCTCTCATATGTGGAACCAAGTTAAAAAAATAAACTAATGAACAAAATAGACCCAGAGACATGAAAGCATTGGATAGACTGTCAAACCTCAGGGGAAGGTAGGGGAGCATGGGGTTCCTAGGAAGAGATCAACCAATGAAGTTGTATGCACATATGCATAATTCGTGGACAGACAAATAGGGTGGTGAAAGCCTGGGGTGGGGTGGAAGCAGACTGGGAGACATCAAAGGGGAACGGGGAATATATGTAATACTTTGAACAATGAAGTTTTTTTTTAAGTTATAAAAAAAGATCTTACTATTTTCTTACTTTTTAATAGAGACTGGCTTTAAGCATCCAATCTTTTTTTTTTAATTTCAGTTAGTTCAACCATTTCAGCAAAAATGTTGATAACCCTAATGAGATATTAAATATGCTTAGAGCAACCCAGTAAAACCTGGAAAATACTTAAAACCCATCTTAATTATACTTTTGTCATTCTTATGAATATTTTCTACTCACTTACTTCAACTGTATTATCAACTCTAGACATGTTAAATTCTTTGAAGTGTTATACGTGAAAAGTCTCAAGAAAAAACATCATGGGACTATTTAAATTTTTAAAATTCTTCCTTTCTAATGTGCTATTAGAATTCGCCATTGTAACTGCGGAGGAAAGAGAGAAAATTCTGACATCAGAGACACATTTTAGCTCAAAAAGGCAATAGTGCATCACAGAGAGTCTTATAGGGAAAGCAAGATGTAGATCACAATGAAAATTTACTTTCTAGAAATTGGCTGTCTAATTTCTTTAAAAACAATTTTCAGACATGGTAGCTTATGGCATGCATTTTAGGTAGAATAAGTCACTTATTCTATACTAATGGCCCAGTACACGGATTTGTGTATATTGAAAGGAAATTAATTAGAAAAAGTCTCTGCAGTAATTAATTATTGCAAAAATTACATATCATCACATATATGATATATATATATATGATTACACTTAATTAAAAAATTAATTTAAAATATTGCACTTAATTAATTAAAAATTACATATCATATATATGATATATATATGATTACACTTAATCATATACTTAATCACACACACACACACACATATATATATCATATATATGTGTGTGGATATATATATGTGTGTGTGTGTGTGTGTGTGTGTGTGTGTGTGTGTGTGTGATTAAGTGACCAACTGTATGTCAGCTAGAGCTTTATATGTATCATGCATGCATGAGTCAAGGTTTATTTTTAAATGACCAGTGTGCGTCATATGTACTGGCTGATCACTTGGATGGTCATATGGATGGACGGTTGATTATTTAGTCTTTTATATATATAGATAAGCCATTGGAACTACCAATTACCAAAAGGCACCTGCTAGCAAGAGGGTCCTGGAAAGTAATACAGAACAGCAGCCTCTGTATCTAGCTTCTATACAACGAGAATCTTTATTTCACTAGATATTTCTGTCAGTTTTTAGGATAGTTACATAACAATTTTCAAAGGCTAAAGACCATACAATATATTATTTTTATAATAAGAATAGTTGTTATTGAATTTCTTTTAAAGAGAAATCTTAGACCTGGCTGGGTGACTCAGATGGTTGGAGTGTCTTCCCAATAACTAAAGGGTTGTGGGTTTGATTCCCAATCAGGGCACATACACAGATTTGGGATTTGATCCCATGTCTTGGTAAGCAACCAAGACATGGTTAGTTGATGTTTCTCTATCACATCTCTGTTTTTCCCTCTCTCTCTTTTCTCTAAAACAAACTTAAAGGGGAGAGAAATCTTCATTGTCTGAAGAACTATAATAAAAACTCAGAACTAAAATTATTTAAAAATAATTCATATACACTAACAATGTCCAAAAAGTTGAGGAGGAATGCAAAGAGCACATAAAGGGAGTCATGGGAGAGGGGTCAAGTGGGGGGTAAAGTGCCCGTTTTGCTCTAAGAAGCAATGAAAAATATTTAAAAATTTCCTTATGTCTAAGAAGTCCATTTTCACCAATATCAAAGTAAACATTAAAGCATTGGAAACTACAGTATATAGAAATAGGTACTTTAAATTTTCTAAATATGAGTTTTAAAGCTCAAAAGAGATTGTTCAATATGTGGTTAACTAGAACTTTTTATCAAAAAATGAAAATAAACAAATGTAATATCCTCTAGTAATAAAAATAATCAAAAGGGAAATGAAAAATACTAAGAATCATAAATTAAGCATAGACTAAAAAGACCCTCTAAAAGGATTTTAAACAGAAAGGTTTAAAACATTTCATTTATTTTTACAAGGAAATAATAAACTTAACAGAACTGGGAATGTTATATTTCAATAGTACTTGTTCTGGTAAGTGAGAAGCCATTATGTCAATACCCCCCAATCTCCCTTCAAAGGAAATAACTTAGCTAGATTGGAGCAGGAGTGGTGATTCTTCTCCAGTCCTTGCAGATGAGGGGCTCATCATGTCACAGCCCTCATTCCTCCTTAAGATATGATGGCATTGGCATGCTGCACACCAGTAAGGTTATCACAGCTGCCAGTTTTTTTTATGGCCACCCTGAACAGGTTTTTGTTTTCACAATATCTGGAAATAGCCTAGGAGAAGAAATGAGATGGAGCACAAGGACATTCAAAATGAAAGAATTGCAACCTTCACAGAGAAAGCATCCCTGATAGCCACACATTTCCACTTCTTTATATGGATTATAGTTATTGCCTCTTCGGAGAGCTGGCGTATACACTGTTTGGTGCTTGGGATCCTACTTCATGCTCATTCACTACGGTAAGTCATTTAGGGACTGTGTTTGGATTGCCAGAACAAAGAGGAACTTAGAATTTACAGTTCAGATTTTCTCAACAATGTCAAAGGTGTGACAAGGTCCTAACAACAATCTGTTTCCTGTATACTTGGTTCCATAAATAAAATAAACTTACACTTGGGCAAAGTCATTGTTGACTCAGCTATTTAAATTCTAGACAATCTTCATTAAAAAAAAGTTAGCATTTACTCCAGGCAAATTTTAGTGAGGCAGGCATGGGTTGTACTTAATTGAAAGGTAGGAAAGTGCTAATTATTTAAGCACTATAAAGGTATTATTTCAGTTGCACATTAATTAAGGTAGAAACACATCTTATTCTAAAGGACCATTAAAGTACTACAGAAAGTGTCCAATTTAAAAGTGTCCATTTCCATTGAGAATAATTTTGTTGTATATTCACCAAAAGCCATAAGCCATAATTACTTTGTTCAATGTACTTTACTATCTCCATTAAAAACCTATATACTTTCTACAGCAAGTGTTTGAAGCATATATTTTACAACCTAAGTATAAGTCTCTCATTTTAGATTTGTTAACAGACTAAAGGTACCATGATATATACAGAAAAGGCATGAATTTGCAAACTGAATTAACAATGGTAAGTAGAATATGGTTTGTAGATGTGATTAGTGATACAATTGTAAGAAATTATTCATATATGTCTAGAATTAAGAATAGAGTTTTTTAAAAAAAACCATCCAATGTTAAATTGGATATAAATTATTCTGAATCATGGTCAGAGATCATTTTTGTATAATGTGGGATTCTTAAATAAACCAGAAGTATCACTAATATGATGTGAAAGAGTTCATAAGTCTTCTTCCATGAGCTAGTTAAAAAAGCTTTCCATTTTCCTGGTCACTACATGATATGATTTATCCACAGATATTCATTTTGGTGTCTGGCAGCAAACTCCACTTTATGAATGCACAGCCTTACCTCTAGGTTCAGTGCTCTTTCTTTTCCGAGAGGAGCAAATGCAATAGGCAGTCCATGGTCACTTGCTAAGGACCGAAGGTCAAAATAGTATTTGGCATAGACACTGAGAGAAATATTAAGATCAAACTGTAGTAGATAAAAGTACTGCCTTTCCAACTCATTTCTGGGCAAGAAGGAAAACACAAAATCAATACAGAGCAATTTCAGTCGACCTGGCTATCTTCAAAATTATCATTCTAAACTATTAGGTTGACTCTGCATTTTTGCTGTTGATGTTTTTTTAAAAACAAATAAAGGCTACCCAACGGGACTAATACACGAATGTTTAAACAAACATAGACAAGGTACAGCTATTTGTTGTCCCTCTTGCATCCAGCTCTTTGAATTTTGAGCAAGGGGAGGAGGTTACATCTCTTGTGCTCAACTGCTGCTGACTATAGGGGCTGATTCGTCAGAGTCCCATTACTGCAGCTGTAGGTTCATTCTCTTTGCTCACTCACCGGGCCCCACTCTAGCGTTCAGATGGAAGGAATGATTGCATACTGTTCCTTAGCCCTGAAGAACTTGCAGACATTTTCACAAGGCCCGTAACAGAAAGGAGATTAGTAAAGTACAGATGTGCCAACAAAAGGTTTGGGTCATCATCACAGTAACAAAACAATCCGTTGAGAGCCACCACTAATATCTCTGAGAGGAAAACTCTTGGAAAATTATGAACATCTAACAAAGAATTTGAGGAAGATACAAATAAATAGAAGCATATAACATGCCCATGGATAGGAAAAATTAACACCTTTAAAATGTCATACAACCCAAAATAAAATTCCTATTAAGATACCAATGGCAGCTTCTACAGAAGTAGAACAAATGATCCAAATTTTTATATGGAATCACCAATGGCTCTAAAAAGTCACAGCAATCCAGAGAAAGACAAACAAAGTTAGAGGTATCACAATACCTGCTATCAAACTATACTGCAAGGTTATAGTAATCAAACCACCAAGGTATGGGCATAAAAAGAAACATGTAGACAAATGGAACATAATAGAAAGCCTATAGATAAATTGACTATATGGTCAGTTAATATTTGACAAAGGAGGACAGATCATTCAATGAATAAAGGAAGGCTATTCAAAAAATGGTGTACAGGAAATTGGACAGATACAAACAAAACATGAAATTAGACTACCTTTTTCCACCATATACAAACATATACTCAAAATAGATTATCAACTTAAATTCGAACCATAAAATTCCTAGAAGTAAACATAGGCATTAAAATTTAGGACACTTTTCTTATTAATATTTTTTGGTTGACACATCACCTGTAACATGTGAAACAAACAAACAAACAAAATAAACAAATGGGGCTGTACCAAACTAAAATTTTTACCACAGCAAAGTAATATATCAACAAAATAACAAGGCAACCTACTAACGGGAAAACATATTTGAGAATGACATATCTCATAATGGTCAAAATTTATTTAAAAAGTATATAATTCAACATCAAAATGCAATCAACCCAATCAAAAAGTGGACAGAGGACCTGAACAGACACTTCTCCAAAGATTGCATACAGATGGCTGATAGACATATGGAAAGATGCTTAGTATCTCCAATCCTCAGAGAAATGTGAATTAAAACAACAATGAGATATCCTCACCCTTGTCAGAATGGCGATCATCAAAAAAAATTTTTTTAAAGTATTGAAAAAAATATGGAGAAAAGGGAACCCTTGTCACTCTTGGTGGGAATGTAGATTGGTACAGCCACTGTGGAAAACAGTATGGAGTTTTTCTCAAGTAATTAAAAAATGAAATTTCCTCATGATTCAGAGAATCCACTTCTGGATATATATGCAAAGAAACCCAAGACACTATTTCCAAAGAATATATGCACCCTACGTTCACTGCAGTATTATTTACAATCCCCACGCTACGGAAGCAACTCAAGTGCCATCAACTAATGAGTGTATAAAAAATAGGTAGAGTATTATCCTATCTAATAAAAGAGTAATATGCAGAATAATCTTTACTCCAATACACTGATGGCTGCCCCAATGTGGTCAAAGATCCTGCCCCCATGTGGACACAAGATGGCCACTATAAGATGGCCTGCAAGGGAGGGAAGTTGTGGGTGATCAGGCCAGCAGGGGAGGGCAGTTAGGAGGGACCAGGCCTGCAAGAGAGGGCAGTTGGGGGCAATCAAGGCTGCAGGGGAGGGAAGTTAGGGGTGACCAAGTCGGTAGAGGAGAGAAGTTGAAGGTAAACAGGCTGGCAGCGGAGCAGTTAGACATCAATCAGGCTGGCAGGGGAGTAGTTAGGGCATGATCAGGCTGGCAGGCAGAAGTGGTTATGGGCAATCAGGAAGGCAGGCAGGTGAACAGTTGGGAGCTAGCAATCCTAGATTGTGAGAGGGATGTCCGACTGATCATGCCTAAATGGGCAATAGGACATTCCTCGAGGGTCCCATATTGGAGAGGGTGCAGGCTGGGCTGAGGGACACCCCACCCCTGTGCACGAATTTTGTGCACTGGACCTCTAGTTCAGAAATACAAAAAGAATGAAATTTTGCCATTTGTGAGATCATGGATGGACCAAGAGGGCAGTATGTTAGTGAAATAAGTCAGTCGGAGAAATACAAATACCATATGATTGCACTTATATGTGGAATCCAAAGAACAATATAAATGAGCAAACAAAACAAAAGCAGACTCATAGATACAGGGAACATTCTAATGGTGACCAGAGATAGGGGAGTTTAGGAGGCTGGGTGAAAAAAGGTGAAAAAATTGAGAAGTGCAGATTGGCAGTTATAAAATACTCATGAAAATATAAAGTAAGCTCTGGGAAATATAGTCATTAATACTACAATAACTAGGTATGGTGTCAGGTCAGTACTAAAAATATTGTGGAAAACACTTTGCAAAGCATATGATTTTCTAACAATTATGCTATACACCTAAGACTAACACAAAATAATGTTTAATATAAAGTCTTATTGACAAGAATAGTAAAAATAAATAAATTTTATAAAGGGGAGAACAACAATAAAAAAGAACTGGAACAGGTAGGCGGCCCTAAAGAAGCCATAAGGTAAAAGGTATGTAATTTTATGCATAGTTCAGTTCTCTTCACAATTTAAACTTTAAAAAATATTTCTTAATCTGTAATCATTATGGGGGTATATAAAGTAATGAAAATTTATTTGAAAGTTCACCAAAACCTTGCAACTCACAAGTTTTTTATTGTCACGCCCCTGCAGATTTTACAGAATATTGTATTCTGTATATCCAGATCGTGCCAAAACTTGAAAGCCAGAACGATTGCGCCGAAAACAATTCGTTTCCAATTGCTTGGGCAAAGATCGATTCCGGCATAAATTAAAAGCCTTTCGATGTAAATCTGCAAAAGTAAGTTCTAACTCAGTTTAAATGCCGTGATAAAAACTATTAAGAATGACAGGTTTCGACAGTTTCAACATGCCTTTTATTCTTAGGTTCTGGCCAAGAGACTGGAGCTGGCCAGCCAAAGCCAGAGGCCATGTCATAGGTGCAAATCAGAAACTTCTGTTGCCTACTTTCCCATGTGAATTTCCAGCCAAACTCTTGGTCACAGGAAGGGGTGGACAAGTTAGCAAAGGATTCCTGAAGAAATGTTATTACTTTCCCACTTGCAAAGGGCGGCATATCCAGGCCCAGTGCAGATACTGGAGTGCCCACCACCTGCATTGTTTCCTACCTGGCTGATTAGTAAATGGTAATTTTACATAACCTTGAATATGTAAATCTCTGCCAATACTGAGCACATGTGTACCTTCTCTACATAGTAACTAGTCCCTTTGTGGCCCAAGATGAAGATAAAATTTGTTTTCCAAGACAGCCCCCCAGTGGTTGCTGTGTGCTGTAGCAGGACAGGTAGTGTAAACAGCTGTGTTTGAATCAGGTGTTTGCAACTGTCACTTAATCTTGGACTTAGTGCCTTTTATAAGAAACACTCATGCACACCAAGGATGTTCCTTTCATGTCCCCTAAGCCTCACATCAGCATCACGATTCTGTGAAAGAGATCTATCTCTGTCTTACACAACCTGAAGCTTAGTCGGTTCTGCTGGTTTCAGGTGGTGGCAGAGCTGCCAGGCGCTGTCTCCCTGGTTCTCCTCTGAGCCTGCCAGGGAGCTGGTGAGGTCTCATGATTTCTCCACGTGTATTACATGTCTATTCTACAAAGACCTGGGTGAAGGTAACAGCTAAGCAAAGATTATAGAAGATAGCTGTGATTGTTTTTACCTCAAGGGTTCTTTGAAGAAGAGTATGCATGCCATAAAACAAAGAGAAAAAAGTCCCATTTTAAAGAGTATGTTCACTGTCTGAGGTTATCAGATTGACAGCTCACATTTGCCAAAGCTCTGCAAGCCCAACTGTATTTTAAAAAACAAACAGTTATTAAACATTATGTGTTCTTAGTGAAAATTTGCACCAATCTCCAAAAGCTCAATGTGCTCAGATATCGTATCCTTACAAGGTTCAACTATTTACCTGATGGTAATAATTAGAGACATATGCAACATTGAAATCTACCAACTTCCTACAATCTTTACTGTAGACTTGGTATGTGCCATTAGTCATTCATTTATACCACTTGCCTCCCTGAATTCCAAGAGAAATTGGGATTTCTCTTGTCACTGAAACTCTTCTAGCAGTGAAATTGATCCCATCCCACTTCTGAAGAACACCTCCCACAATTTCCTCTTTTGGACATTTCCCTGTGGCCCAGACACTCTCCCCAATCTGAATGTCTTTATATGGTACCCATCCGACCCCCACAACCCCTAGGGTGCTTCCTCTCTGTTTGCTCACATCCAACGCCCTGATGCTGCTTCTCATCTCCCACTCTCCCCTCCACCCCCTGTGGTCTGTCCTGGCACTGTCACTGACTGAAACTACTACTGTTAATGCGTTAGCACATACAAACCAGAGCTCTTCACCCCAGAGCCCCACTCCGCACCCAGACCCTAATGTCATGTGGAACACTGCCATTTGCCTAGGCCAGTGGTCGGCAAACTCATTAGTCAACAGAGCCAAATATCAACAGTACGAGGATTGAAATTTCTATTGAGAGTTAAATTTTTTAAACTATATAGGCAGGTGCATTGTTATTAACTTAATTGGGGTACTACTAAGCTGGCCTTTGCTAAAAACTCAAGGAGCCAAAGAGCTATATATGGCTGCCAAGCCACAGTTTGCTGACCACTGGCCTAGGTGCTTGGCCAAAGACTTTCAATTGAGTTAATCTGCAGCAATCTGTTAGAAATTCTTGTTACCTATGCCTGTCATTGGTAGTCAGATCGCTTTCACCTGTGTCACTGTTATTGCCCTGACTTCTTGGCCTCTATTCGCACTCCCAGCTACAGTCATTCTCCCCAAAGCAGCCAGGATAGCCTTTTCAGTCAAGAGCGCTTGCCCACCCTGCTCACCTCTGCCAAAGGCTTTCCACCAAACAAACAAAAATATCACTTTCTCCCATGGCCTGCAAGCTGCAACGCCCAATCAGATGGCACATGCCCTCCTGGCCCTCATGTGCTACATCTTTCCCTTATTCTACACCCTCACCACACTGGCCATACCTCACTCTTACTCAAATTCCAAGTATAAGTTCCCGTCTCAGAATCTGGCACTTGTTCCCTCTGCACATACACCAGAGCTCCTCATCTTCCTCAGTGCAGTCAGGCCAGGGTTCAGATGTCATCTCTTTACAGAGATCCTCCAGATCCCCTCTCTAAAGTAGCAAGCGCCTGTCAGCACTTTGTCACGTCCCCCTACTGTACCTTCCTGGTATTTACTACCTGAAATACCCACCTTTTAACAACACTCATTTAAAGAAATATTTATGTCTTCTCACTAGGACACAACCTCCATAAAAGCAAACTCTTTATTCAACCACGTCTCTCCTCTATCCTCAGCGCTTAGATCTGTAAGGACTCAGCGCTGAAGGGAGAAGTCACCAGGAGTGGCTTAGCGTGGTGGCAAAACAATAAAAACGAAGGAAGATAAGTGAGGTTCCAGAAAGAGAGTGAGGTCAAAGTGCTCAATGCTGCCAAGAAGTTGCTCATTCCATAAACAGCCACTGAATACCTGCTCTTGTCACTCTTCTATCTTCCAGGCACTTTTTATTCACACGCTTTTTCAGCCTTGGAATAGCTAATACTAATTCCCTGCCTCTAGCTCAGATTCGTTCTCTAATTCCATATGTTCGAATGATCCCTAGAGACTGCCCCTCGGTCTCACAGGCACATCAAGCTTAATGTGTCTGCACAGGACTCACCCTCTTCCAACCCAGATCCTCTCCTTGCTGAGTCCCCTAGCTCTCCAGGTGGGAGCACCACTCCTGCCTTTCCCCAGCATGTGCTCAGCACTCCAGATGGCTGACAGCTCCAAGCAAAGGCCTGTGTCTCATCGGTGCCATTAAGGGGTCTCTATTCAGAAGCACAGGCTGCCTCTCCAAAATTCTGACTGAGCACTGGAGGAGGAGGCGCTGACCTAAGTACTCTTCCCTCAGACCAAGCAGGAGACTTTCCCCTTTAGGATTGCCCGAGGCAGGAGTAATACAACCCCCACTCCTTCTCACTAGAATGGACTGCTCACTCCAAGAGATACACTCTTTCCAGAGGAATCCTGGGTGAGTGACACAAAGGTCCTTACACAGCTGTAGCTGAGCAGGCACCTAGCAATGCCCTTTCAGGTCCTACTGGCACTAGAATCCTGGCAATGACACAGGCAGGCACAAGACGACAGCATGGACAGAAGAACACCGTCATCCCAGGAACACCGAATTTAGGGCTCTAGTTCTCAATCAGGACACACGTTACAACTGCCGGGGAAATGCAGCCTGTCACTGCCTGGTTATTGCCCCATCAGCACACCTTGTAAGTGTGCCTGTGTGCACTGCGTGTGCCTGTGTCTCCTGAAATCTGGGGAGAAAATGAAAACCTCTCCCTCCTGCTGCCTTTAATAGCACCCATTTTGTTGTGATAAAAGCAAGGACATTTTTAATGATATTATTAAGCTTAAATGTGTGAACTTTACTTCCTTTGATAGGGTTCCCTTAATAAAGTTCTGAAAGAAGAACTATCTTACCAAGACTGATACTGCATAACCCGCTGTAACATTTATAGCTACAAAAAACGGGTGAATGAATTGGTAAATGGATGCAAGATCAGGATCGTGTGAAAAGTGTTCCTCTGGAACCTTCCTCTGCTGGAAAGAGAAAAAATGCAATGTAAGTATCCACTGAAGAAAAATGCTTACGTACTTGTACTTTTATGGCAGCAGTCTTCCATTTGTGCCCTTGTGCCCCTTAAAATAAATCTGATTGGCTGACGTGTCTCTAACTCTTAAATATAAACAATGGAACCTTAAAAAACAATAGAGATTGAATACCGACTCTCATTAAAGTAAATACAGACACAACCTCAAAAATTGTATATTCCTTTCCACCTCCCCCCTACAGGATTCAGTCTAAATGTAAACTATTTGTAGACTCAAAAGAGGGGGGTGAGGGCGCATGGGAGGCTGGGGGAAAGTCAACTGGGGGGAAAAAAGGAGACATATGCACTACTATTTGTATTACTTTAAACAATAAAAAAGAGAAAATTAAATTAAATTAAATTTAAAAAGACTTGCTGGTCACCAGGTCATACTTCTCTGCAATCAACTCTAAAAATCTGCTTTCAGTTTCCTGTAACCTGTGGTCTCTAAGGCTGAGCCGTACTGTGCAGGGGTCACAGCCACATAGTGCCATAGAGCATGTCTGAAGATGTGAACTAAAGTGTTTCTGTAATTCTAATTAATTAAAAGAGTTTTTAAATGTTATTCATGGAGTTTTTTCACATATCTGTTTAGTTTATAAACATTCATATTGCTTGATGCTAAAATTTATGCAATTATTTTTTTTAAAGATACATTTTTTGGGGGGAAGGGGTATGTTGACCCACTTTAGCTCACTAATTACTAATATACAAAGCTAACGCTCAGGTCTTACTGACATATTTCTCATACAACATTCCTTTTGTTAAGTGATTAGATACAACATGGGGTGGGGAAGAAAACTTAAAGTAATGGTGACCCCAACCTAGAGGGAATAATTTTCTACTGGAGATTAATTTCAAAGCAAATCAACATGGAACAAAGACAACTGTCTGAGAGAAAAAGACAACCTCAGTACAACTGGAACTTACTGTGAAAGGGTGGATCCTCTCATCAAAAATTTCCCTTGATCTATTGGCATCTCTAGAAAATAAGAACGTGATTTTAGAAACTAATCCAAGAATTCTGTTAGCAACACATCTGCTGGGAGTAAAGAAGGGTGGGGGGAGCTTAACCTTCAGCAAAGAAAGTCCTTTTACAAATTCTTCTCTTAGATCCTGTAGGCATTGTCTGCCCTCTTTTTACTCAGCACATCAAATTCTGTGAAATCTTTTCTACAGTGACCAGCCAGAGTTGTCTTTATAAGACTGACCCTCCCTAACAGGCAATGATAGTCAATCAAATCGATTGCCACTCCTCTGACCTCTCATTGGCAGCCACAGGAACATTTTACAAAGCAGTAGTGGTGGGCAATCTTCATGGTGAATATGAGATTCCTGGTGTGTTTTTTGTTTGTTTTTTGTTTTCCTTCACTATTTGTTTTCTCTTATCACTTACCCATATTCTTTTCTTATTATGTATTTCTTCTGGTCTCTTTAAGAGAGTCTGAGTTAAAATCCTACCTTTTTATTTTAAAAGTGAACAGTCTATTGATTTTAGAGAGAGGAAGAAGGGGAGAGAGAGAGAGAGAGAGAGAGAGAGAGAGAGAGAGAGACAGAGAGACAGAGAGAGACAGGGAATTGGCTGCCTCCTGCACAGGCGGGACTGGTGATGGAACCGGAAACCTAGGTACGTGCTGCTCTGACTTGGATTGAACCTGCCACTTTGTCATGTGCAGGACGGTGCTCCAACCAGCTGTGCCAGGGAAACCAGGCTTCTTCTTCTTTACCTTTAATTTCCACACTACACACTCTGCTCATTTACAGTGTTTCTCCCAGAGTGTTTCTCAGGCTTCAGTAGTCCCACTAGACCATTTTCAGAAGACCCATGAGGCCAAAACTGTTTGTATAGAAATATTAAGGCATTGCACGCATTTACACTAACACTTGCAATAACTGTATAAAAGCAAGCCAGTAAAAGTAGTTTCTGAGCAAGAATCAAGGCAGGGGTCCCTCCCTGTGGTAGTAGTCATTCTATTTTTACTGCAACTTGCTGAAAACAAATATACTAAAGCACGTCTTTGATAAAAAATTAACAGTGAGCCAAAACAGGTTTGGCTCTGTGGACAGAGCTTCGCCTGCAGACTGAAAGGTCCCAGGTTCGATTCCGGTCAAGGGCATGTACATTGGTTTCGGGCACATCCCCAGTAGGGAGTGTGCAATAGGTAGCTGATCGATGATTCTCTCTCATTGATGTTTCTCTCTATCCCTCTCTATAAAAAAATCAATTTAAAAATATATAAAGAATTAACAGTGAATAATGCTACTAAATATTGATCCTTCTTTTTATATGCTGAGTAAGGGTAGGTATGCAGTAGGCACTTCTGCATATTAAAATGTGGGTGTTAAGGAAAGGCATCTGGACTTTAACTTAATTGTGAGATGAATGTGCTACTGTTTTCACAGAATAACATCTTTCTTTGATATTACCGGTGTCATAATCTCAAAGCTGAAAAGTGAGCCTGTCACTTCAAAGAAAATAATTTATACATCTCTTGCCCATTGCGCAATTCCAGCTAACAAGATGAAAATCAAGAATGGGGAAAACTTGTACCTTTTTTGTGAGCCTGACAGCTTTTCCATACTTACTGTTTTCTGGGAAGAGTGGTGGTAATAATGACGCTAACTAACAAAAGTGAGTTTTGATATTGTATACAGAAATGTGGACCAATACTTTCCAAATGACCAATGCATAATATTACAAAATTACAAGTAAAAAGACTCATTCAGCATACAAGATATATGAATGGGTACTAATTTAAAAGAGACCTTAGTACAAGTTTAGGTAACTAATTTAAGAAATCAGCTCTTGTGGATTTTTGGTACAGTATCAAAGAATACACAATTTTCTGAAGGCTTTAAAAATATGCCCATAAAGCTACATGAGGCTGGATCTTCAATTGTTTATTCAAAACAAATTACCGAGATGATTGAAGTAATCACAAAGGTGTGAAGACAGGTTGGACATGAGAATCAGCTGTCTTCTGTTAAGCCAGACATAAGCAGATTTGCAAAATATAAATGACACAATTTCTGCGTGGCCTATTTGTTGTGGAAAATGATTCTCTTTAATAAAGAATTATGTTAATGCTATGGCTCCCTATCAGGGGCAATTTAGTCCCCCAGAAAACATTCGGCCATGGAGGAGACTTTTTTGTTGTCACAATGAGGCCCGGGAAGAGGGTACTCCTGGCATTTACCCTGTTTCCCCGAAAATTAGACAGTGTCTTATGTTAATTTTTGCTCCCAAAGATGTGCTAGGTCTTATTTTCAGGGGATGTATTATGTTTCCATTAAGTAGGTCTTATTTCGGAGGACGTCTTATTTTCGGGGAAACACGGTAGTGAGGAGAGGCTGGGGAAGGTGCTATATCCTGTAAGGCACAAGGCAATCCCCCACAGCAAAGCAGTATCCTGCTCAAAATTTCCATAGGGCTATGAAAACCATGTTTCAACATACAAGGGATTTATTTTTAAATTTTCAATTTTAATTTATAATACATTAAATATCAATGTAGCCCACATAAACAAATCTTCTTTGGTATCCTCAATAACTTAGGCATTAAGAGTCCTAAGACAAAAACATGTGATGCACTTCAATCTTCTATAATAATAAAAGCTCAATATGCTAATTAGACCAGATAACCAAATGACCTTCCAGACAACATTCTGATTGACTTTCCGGACTAAGCCAGAGTTGTGAGGGTCCAGGCAAGCCATGGCTGTGAGGGCCAAGCCCCTTGCATGAATTTCGTGCATCAGGCCTTTAGTAATGTAATGAAAGCACACATAGATTACTCCAATAATGTTTATATTTAAAACCTAACACTAACTTTATATCTTGCAAGTTCATTAGCTAGAATAATAAGACAGGTTTTACACTCACCTATTTTTTATATGGTAGTAGATTGCCAATGACAGGCTGTGGAGAAAAGAAAAAGTAAAAATTGACTTTATGTCAGGGCTGAAGACATGTTTTAAAAGGGTCGTGGTGGGGGAAGACCTTCCCACCTGCCCAGTGGCCATGAAATCCTCATTCAGATCAGTATCACACGGGCACTCTTCACCTTGTTCTAGTTCTTTGTCTTTTAGCAAAATTAGAAAACCAAAGTGCTAGGGCATATTCAGTAAGAAGACATGTTTCCAATGATTATCATAATACATAAGGTATTACACACTTTCCCTGTCATTTGCCCTTCTACCCATAGAACCTTTCATCCTGTACAAATTAGATCTATTTGTGCACATGCTTCAATTTAAGCCATACAACAGTTTTTCCACCTGCCCACCCATTGTCGGTCATTTCCACAAAGGTAAATAAAATGCTCTCTACCAAACAGAATCATTTAAGGTCACTTTGATATGATTATTAGAAAATTTAATGGCAAATATTAGAACCCACAAAATCAATAGTTCTAACAATTGTAAAATTAGCAGTGCAGCAATTAATACACAGTATAATATAAGTAGTATTTATTTCCAAATTATTTTACATATCACTTTATATTTTTATTTATTTACTGATTAAGATATCACTTATTTGTCCTCATTCCCCCATTCCCTTTCCAAACCCTTTGCCACACAAGCCCCCAACCTCTGTTGTCCCTGACCACTGGTTAGGCTCATATGCATGCACACAAGTCCTTTGGTTGATCTCTCCCCTTATCCCCACCCTCCCCTAATATCATTTTAATGATCAGATGTAAGTCCTCAGATACTGTGTAAGTTACTATATCCCTAAGTTATTCCCAGATGCTGTATAGCATGAAACAAAGGGGTGCTGTAGATTAAATTCCATGCTTTTCCTCTTTGCTTTCAGTGTCTAATATGAAGCTCAAAATAATTGTGGGAAGCAAATCTGAATTTTATAAATAGGTTATATGCTGGAGGCCAATTGCATCAGGGTCATAGTAAATGTGAGAAGTCCTCAAAAGGTTGAATGGACTAATTCGGCAGGGCTGAAAACCTGCATGTTATTACCTGCAGCTGGAACAGCTGAAGGCAGTTCCTCCAAACTGATAATCTACTGTTTACCAAACCTTACCTTTAATATGTGTATCTGCTTTTTTGCTATAGGTAAAAATGTGTTAATAAAAACCTAGGGGTCAAGAGACTCAGGGAACTCAGCTACTAGAGCTAAGCCTTCCCTTGATCCCCCCAAAAATGCCTCCCAAATTTATATTTCATGTCTAGGTTATTTAATTCACTTGCAGCCTCTTCTCCAGATTCCTGAACCCTTCTAGATGCAGAAACACCCCGGCAGTAATAAAATTTTAGCAATTGTAAAAAGGCCTGTAACATTGCTAGCATTAAAGATGGGTACTTGTGTAGTGCTTCAAACAGTTTCATCTTTATATTGATTTTAAAATCACAGAATTTAATATATAGAAGCTGAAAAGAGCCAATGAACTTGTGATATTTAATTCAACAACCCATTTTACAGAGAAGGTAACTAAAGCTTAAAACTGATTTCCTCAAGGTCCCACCAAGACTGAGAAGCAGTCAATACCAGTTTGGCTCAGTGGATAGAGCATTGGCCTGTGGACTGAAGGGTCCCAGGCTTGATTCCGGGCAAGGGCATGTACCTTGGTTGCAGGTACATCCCCAGTATGGGGTGTGCAGGAAGCAGGCAGCTGGTCGATGTTTCTCTCTCATCTATGTTTCTAGCTCTCTATCCCTCTCTTTTCCTCTCTGTAAAAAGTCAATTATATACAATAATATCCATATATATATATATATATATATATATATATATATATATGAAGCAGTTCTCTTCTTCTTACCCTCTAACCAGGCAGTGTGGTTCCCAGGCTTGGCTGTGCATTGGGAACATCAGAGGAATTTGACAAACTGCCTTCTCCCACTATGATTGATCTGATTGATCTGATTGATCTGATTCATCTGGCATTGGGTAGGACCTGGGGTTGTTTTGAAAGCTTCTCAGGTGATTGCAAAGTGCACCAAAGTTTGAGAACACATGAATTAGGATTAAAATTAAAATAATCACAGATGCTTTTCTCCACATAAAGAAGCCTTCCATCCTTCCTCCGCTTATCAGAAGGCTTGTGAGAGTGAAAAGGTGTTTTTGGGGAAAGAGAAATGGAATGCATGTGTTTAGAGACACATTTAGGTAAAAGTTGCATACATGATTCTAATAAGGTTTGCCCATCCCATTGAGAACAATGCTCCATTATCCCATAATAGACTTTTTTTTCAAAACCATTTCTAAGAGACAATTAGCACTATTAATATTCTCAGGAAACCTTTATTTTATCAATAGTAAATGTATTGAATGGTCATTTTCAAAACCTGATGAGAACAAATGAAAACTTACTAGTCTTCAAAAATTAGATGAATTTGGAGGGAACAAAGCATAACACTTCAAAAGTAGTTTGGAATTATATACTGTAACATAAAACTCTTCTGGCTCAAAGAAGCTTTGGAATGCAGCCAGAAAAGACTGTTTTTTTACTCCCAGATTTAGTGGCCAGACTAAAGAAAGAGACTCAGTGATTGTGAGATAGGTGCCAAAGCACAAGGGTTTAGAGAGAGATGGACTCAAGTTTTGCTGAGACACAATTTGATCTCAACTGTTGTTATGAGATAAGAAACTTACACTATTATGATTGTGAACTGGCTGTTTTAATTAAAGTAGAAGTTAATGATAATTAGCCAAAAAGTTGGTACAATACCAACAAAATTAAGTTTATAAGTAAATTATGTTTTAGGATTGAAAAATAAAATTAGGAACGAGGATGTTAATGTTTTCAGGTAGCATTTCCCATCTGTGTTCGGGAAAGTCAACACTCACATCCCAGGGAGACACTGATAATGATGGTTGGACAACCCAATGGGATTCAAGAAGCTATACATTCTATTTTGGTTGTAATTTTATCTTAAATTAGCGTGAAGGTTTCAGATAGGTGTTTTCAAAGGGCATCTCCAGTTGTGGACTATGAACTCACAGAATTTAATGAATAGTGTTCATCATGATGACACTATTATGTTTGCTTAAGCATAAACTTAACTATGTTTCTAAAACTTCATCTCTCTCATGATTTCCTGTTTGATTTTGTTATATATGGATCAACATAGTGTCTTGAAGACATGCTTATATATCTATACATATGTAAATAACTAAGTTTAATACATCTATGAAATTAAAATCTCAGTTGAACAAATTTAGTCCTCAAAGAAATTACTTGAAAAGTTGTTCCTTAAGACTGGTTTGATGCATTTTTTCTGGAAGGAGAATGCATTTCAATATAGAAATAGTGCAGGAAGAATGAAAGTACGATGGGTGAAATCTGACACAATCCAATGAACTGTAAATGCAGATACACTCTGGTGCCAGGAGGGGACAGTCTGTCACGTCTGCCAAGAGCAGCTTCCAGGGCAGTACACAGGCTTTTAGACCCATTTCTCATGAAGAAACACTTTATTCCAGAAACATTCAGCATAACTCACTTCTCCTTTCATTATGGTCAACAATGTCTTAGGAACAGTCATGTCTCAAGTAAAGATAAATACTTTGGGGGGATTTTTTAAATTATTAAATGTGTTTCCCTCCTTCCATCTACTCTAAGATTAAAATGGAAGTGGATATTTGCAGATGACATGATATTGTACATAAAAACCTGAAAGACTCCATCAAAAACTAATAGACTTAATAAATGAATTCGGCAATGTACCAGGATACAAAATTAACACCAAGAAATCCATCGCATTTCTATACACCAATAGTGAACTTATAGAATAAGAGACTAAAAAAGAAATCCCATTTATCATCACACCAAAAAAATTAAGATTCCTAGAAATAAACTTAACTGAGGAGGTAAAAGATCTATATGTGGAAAACTAAAGGACACGGAAAAAAGAGATAGAGAAGATGTAAACAGATGGGAGAATACACCATGTTCATGGATTGGTAGAATCAACATCATTAAAAATATCCACACTACCCAAAGCAATCTGTAGATTGCACTCCCCATTAAAATATCAATGGCTGCCAAAACCGGTTTGGCTCAGTGGTAGAGCATAGGTCTGCGGATTGAAAGGTCCCGGGTTCAATTCAGGTCAAGGGCATGTGCATTGGTTGCGGGCACATCCCGTTAGGGGGTGTGCAAGAGGCAGCTGGTCCATGCTTCTCTCTCATGGACATTTCTAGCTCTCTGTCTCTCTCCCTTCCTCTCTGTAAAAAATCAATAAAAATGTATTTAAATTAAATAAAATAAAATACCTATGGCATGTGTCCCAGGGGGCCGTGTGCCCCAGGGGGCCTTGTGTCCCTGCTAAGCTATATGTCCCAGGGGTTCGGGTGTCCTGGGAGAGCCGTGTGTCCCAGGGGAGACATGTACCCAGAGAGAGCCATGTGCCCCAGGGAAGCAGTGGGACCCGGGGGGAGGGGCGGTGTGAACCAGAGGAGAAGCGGATTCTATTCCTGTGGTCCTGAGATAGTCACCATAAAACAAGCAGACTGCCAAATGAGGAGCTCTCTATTCGTGTGGTCATGAGATAGTCACCATAAAACAAGTAGATTGTCAAATGACAGCGGGGAGGGGAAGGAGACCTGGGGGGAGAAAGTGAACAACTGAAGGACTGGTATGCATGCGTATAAGTACAACCAACGAACACAGAACTTTGGGGTGGGAGGGCATGAATGGGAGTGGGGGGGGCAACGGTAAGCTATGTATACAAATAATACCTTAATAAATTAAAATTTAAAAAAATAATAAATAAATAAATAAATAAAATACCAAGGCATATTCCACAGACCTAGAAAGAACTTTCCAAAAAGTCATCTGGAATAAAGTTAAGACCCAAAATAGCCACAGTATTCCTGAGAAAGAAGAATAAAGTAGGAGCGATCTCAATACCACTTCAAGCTGTTTTTAAAAGCCACTGTTCTCAAAACAGCCTGGAACTGGCACAAGAACAGATATATAGACCAATAGAATAGAATAGATATTCCAGACATCGACCCAAAAAACTACGCTCAATTAATATTTGACAAAGAAATTGTCAAATGAACATACAATGGGGTAAAGACAGTCTCTTCAATAAATGAAGTTGGCAAAATTGGACAGATATATTCAAAAACAATGAAACTGGACCACCAACTTACACCATACACAAAAATAAACTCAAAATGGATATAGGACTTAAACATAAGACATGAAACCGTAAAGACACTAGAGGAATCCACAGGCAGCAAAATCTCGGGCATATGCCATAAGATCCTCTTCACTGATACTGCTCCTAGGGCAGGGGTGAGCAAACTTTTTGACTCGAGGGTCACAATGGGTTCTTAAACTGGACTGACGGGCTGGAACAAAAGCAACCTGACCATGCTGGCACTCTCATCTTGGGCTGCTGGTGAAAAAGAGGAGGGGAGAGCAAGAGAACCCTCCACATTTTGGCTCAGCAGGCCGAACAGAACAGCGGAATGGTCTGGATCCCGCCTGCAGGCGGTAGTTTGCCCACAGCTGTCCTAAGGCAATGGAAGCTAAAGAGAAAATAAACAAATGGGACTACATCAAACTAAAAAACTTCCTCAGAGCACCAGAAACCATCAACAAAACAACAAGAAAGCCCACTGTATGGGAGAACATATTTACAAATGTTGTCACTGATAAAGATTTAATCTCCAACATCTACAGACAGCTTATACAACTTAATAAAAGGAAGAGAAATGACCCAATTAAAAAAATGGGCAACAGACCTAAATAGAATCTTTTCGAAAGAAGACAGAAGGAAGGCCAAGAAACACATGAAAACATGCTCAAAGTCACTAATTATCCCAGAGATGCAAATCAAAAAGACAATGTAGTACTATCTCACACTTGTCAGAATCGCAGTCATCAACAAATCAAGAAACCACAAATGTTGGCGAGGGTGTGGAGAAAAAGGAACTCTTGTGCACTGCTAGTGGAAATACAGACTGCTGCAGCCACTGTGGAGAACAGTATGGACTTTCCTCAAAAATCTGAAAATGGAACTCCCATTTGACCCAGTAATTCTACTTCTAGGAATATATCCTAAGAAACTAGAAACACCAATCAGAAAGGATATATGCACCCCTATGTTCATAGCAACACAATTTAAAAATAGCTAAGATTTGGTAACAGCCTACATGCCCATCATCAGATGACTGGATCAGAAAACAATAGTACATCTACATAATGGAATACTACACTGCCATAAAAAATAAGGCATTCTTACCATTTGCAGCAACCTGGATGGAACTGGAGAAAATTATGCTAAGTGAAATAAGCCAGTCAATGAAAGAAAAATACCACATGATCTCACTCATTTTTGGATAATGAAGAACATTATAAACTGATGAACAAAAAGATAGATACAGAGGCAGGAAAGCATCAAACACACTGTAAAATTATAGCGGGAAGTTTAGGGAGCAGTGGGGGAGGTAAGAGATCAACCGAAGGACTTGTATGCATGCATATAAGCATAACCAATGAACTCAAAACACTGGGGGTGAGGGCATGAATGAGAGTGGAGTGTGGGTGCAATGGTAAGATATGTACACATATCATACCTTAATTTAAGAAATGGAGGAAAAAATAAAATAAAATAAAATGGAAGTGGAAATCAATATAACATTTTCACCAGTTCTTTAACCTGAGCACTTAAAAGGACAAATGAAAGTACATATGGGCAGGATAAGGGGTCTGACCCCTTTTTGTACTCACCACTGTACGGTGACTCTCAGATCAGGCTGAGAAATAGTGCTGTCAACAAATATAGTAGCACATGAGCTGTTCTTTCCTCTAGGGTGACCAGGAGACGCCTGAAAGGGGGGGGGGGGGGGACAATAGAAGCAAATATCACAGTAAATTAAACGTATAAAAGTGCATTTTCCTTGGTTAAAATGTCAAACAATTAAGTATTACAGTTGTTCTCATACTCTATGAACTGCTTTAGTGCAATAGCATGTGCAGCTCTATAGTAAACCCTTTACATGCTCTAACTTCCAACAATGAGAATCTATAAAGGAATCATAAAATGCTGCCCTTGCATACTACCTATAATCCAACTTGCAAACACCTATGATAAATTCCCTTTTTTACAAAAACATTTAGAATAAGATTTCAGTGTGGGGGGTTTTCCTTAAGAAATGAAAACTGCCGAGATTTCTATTTCTACTATTTGTTTTCTACATTAAGACATACTGCCTTCTGTAATATTGAAGCAAGAACATTTTACTGAAGTCCATAAAGGCCAATAATAATTATTAGTTCAGGAGACAGTGTGACAAAACACATGTATGTGAGGCAGAGGTGTGTGTGCGCTGGGGCTGGCCTGAGGCTCACAAATTGGGGACCAGAGGTCTCGCTGGGCCTCAGTTTCCTTACCCAAAGGATTAAAGAGCATGTTTTAAGATTCTCTCATATCCAAAAACAGATCAAACAACTATGAGAATTTAACTTTCCCTTCATGTTGAAATAAGAATATCATTACATTACTCCAAAGAGAACCTCAGAGAATAATTTCCATGATATTAAGAATGCTACTCCCTAAGCTACAAGATGCTTATCAGGACCCTGACTCACACATGCTGCTCTCTCTGACCACCAGTCCTTTTGCTTCCTCCTTTTCTCAGCAAGGTTATCCCCACTTTCATCTACCTCCAGGACATCTCTGCCACTTACGGACCGGTATTGTGCCACACTGCACAACTTCTCCCTTTCTCTACTCTCACACACCCGAGTTACTACTTGTTACATGGTATCAACTGCTTCCAGGGCATCCCCCTCATAAAAAGTGAGCTTCCCTAGGGAAGGCAGGACTTCCCTCCTCTTCTACCTCCAACTGCTGAGCACAGAATTTGGGGAAAATTAGGAGTTCAACAAGTGTTTGACCAATTATCTAAAATCAATTGCAGAGAGAGAAATCAAGATGGCGGCATAGGTAAACGCTTAACTGCAGCCTCACACAACAATTTCAAAAAATACAACTAAAATATACAGTGGACATTATGCAGAACTTCAGGAAAGTTGACTGACGGGAAATTCTACAACTAGAAAGAAAGAGAAAACCAGAAGGAAAATCAGAGGAGCTATACAAGCCTAGGGTACAGAGACACAGTGCGTGTATGGGGAGAGGATGGAGCCGGAGAGGAGGGGTGGCTCAGTGCCTGGCTGGAGTTCCCTAGAGGGAAGAAGATAAAAGCTCTGGACTGTCCTGAACCCCAGTTCCGACTGCACTGAACCTAAGTTTTGGAAGAGACACTAGGGTCCCAGGCTCATACAGAGGGAATGTGGGCTATAAGGTAGAAGCTCAGAGGAGTAGCAAAAGGCAGAGCCCCAGAGTCGAGCACATTGTGTGCAAAGAATAGACTGCTGACTGTGCTGCTAGATTGCCCTAGAGGGAAGAGACAAAAGCTCTGGACTGTGCTGAGCCCCAGTTCTGACTGCACTGAACCCAAGTTCTGGGCAAGAACCTTGGGTCCCAGGCTCATACAGAAAGAACCTGGGCTGTAAGGCGGAGTGGCGAAAGGCAGAGCCCCAGAGTCACGCACATTTCGTGCAGAGGACAAACTGTTGGTTGAGCCGCTGAATTGCCCTAGTGGGAAGGAGACATAAGCTCCGGAATGCTCTTACCCAACTTCCAACTGCACTGAAACCCAGTTCCGGGTGCATTGGGGGAGAGAATAGACTGTCTGGTAGCGGGCAAAATTCTAGGGCACCTTTCTCTCAGAGGTGCTTGCAGCAAGTACCAAAGGACACTGAGGAATACTGAGACACAGGAACCTCATCGGGGCTGGGCTAATGGGAAGCCAAGACTGTAGAATCAACCCTGAAACTCCACCCCATCCAAGCTGAGCACAGAGACTTTTGCAGTTTTCCAAGTCTGGTGGAATAAGGCTGTCTCCTGGCATAGACACAGCTGATCCTCACAGCCAATTGGCCTGGAGGTCAGTTCCTCCCAGTGATACCAACAACAATTAAGACTTAACTACAATAAGACTGTACACAGAGTCCACAATGGGGTAACCCAAGAGTGTCCACTTCAGATAACTGGGAGGTTGACCCACTGAACCATACAGGACACCTTAGCACACAAAGCCACCCTACCAACTCAGGGAAGCAGCAAAAATGCCAAAACAAGGAAACAGATAACAAACAAAAGAAATGGAGGACAAAAAGACACTGGATATAGAGTTCAAAACCACGCTTATAAGGTTTTTCAAGAATTTCCTAGAAAAGGCCGATAAAATAAACAAGACCTATGAGGATATGAAAAGGGATCAACTACAAATAATAAAGGATCAACTAGAAATAAAGAATACATTCTCTGAAATAAAAAATATTATACAGTCCTAAAAACAGAATGGAAGATTACAAAAATCAAGTCCAAGAGTTGAAACACAAAGAGCCAGAGGACACTCCTCTGCAGAAGCAAGAAGACAAGAGAATCCAGAAAATTGAAGATACTGTAAGAAACCTCTGGGACTACTTCAAGCGAACCAACATCAGAATTATGGGGGTCCCAGAAGATGACAGAGAGCAAGATACCAAAAGAATACTGGAAGAAATCATGACAGAAAACTTTCCCCACCTGGTGAAAGAATTAGACTTTCTAGTTCAGGAAGCGCACAAAACCCCAAACAAAAGGAATCCAAAGAGGACCACACCAAGACACATCATAATTAAAATTCCAAGAGCAAAAGACAAAGAGAGAATATTAAAAGCAGCAAGAGAAAAGCAAGTAGTTACCTATAAAGGAGCACCATATGATTGTCAGGTGATTTCTCAACAGAAACCATGCAGGCCAGATGGGAATGGCAAGAAATATTCAAGGTGATGAATAGCAAGAACCTACAGCCAAAAATACTCTATCCAGCAAAGCTATCACTCAGAATCGAAGGCCAGATAAAGAGCTACACAACTAATAAAAAGCTAAAGGAGTTCATCACTTTACCAGAATTATATGACTTGCTGAAGGGAGTTCTCTAGGAATAGTAAGAAAATAAAGATAAAAATTATGAACAACAAATACATAACTATCAACAAGTGAATCTGAAAACCAAGGGAATTAAAAATCGGATGAACAATATTAACTGGTGAATATAATAGAATCAGAGGTATGGAAGGAGAGTGAACTGACGATTCTCGGGGGAAAAGGGGAGTTGGGAGGGGTGTGGGAAGAGACTGAACATAAACTGTGCACCTATGGATGAGGACAATGGGGGGGGGTGAGGAAAGGGCAGAGGATGGGATGGGAACCTGGTGGAGGGGAGCAATGTAGGGGGCAAAAATGAGGAACATTTATAATTATATGAACCATAAAGATATATTTTTTAAAAAGAAGAAGAAAGAATTATTGACCTATTCTTGTAATTTCATTGTTTTGTTTTATCAGCAGTGCCTGGACCAGACTGGTCATCGGTTTGAAAACAGGCACTGACAAAAAAATATTATTCATTTCTGCAGATTCTTTCAAATTTTGAAACTGAACTGTATTTAATAAACACTGGCATAATCATTCAAAGTGCATATACATTTGTTGAGCAAATGAATAAAGGGTATACAAGAAAGAGGCACAGCCAAAGAAATATATGGCTCAGCATTAAAAATATTTACAAAGTCATTATAATGTAAACATTGATTCTTATTTAATAAAAACCTTGATGCATGTTTTGAGGACAGAAGGAGGGGAAAAAGGCAACACTGGAGGGAGAAAGATAGTAAACTTGGATATAACCCTAAAAATTGACAGCTTTATATTGTTCATTTTGATAAAAATCAAAACTAAAAGTTAAGGCAAAAATTAAGGCAGACATTTATACCACAACCATGTTATTGACATTAATTAAAGGTCAGAATCCCTAAAAATGAGCATTACTAAAGCCAAAAACCTTTCTACGTATGGAAGCTTGATCACAAAGATAATAGAAGAAATATAGAAAATCTACCATGCTAATGATATTGGTTCAATTATATATTGTTAAAAATCATAGCAGACAATTTTTAATTCAAATTACTAATTTATTATATAACTTTTCAACTATTTACTTACATGGTAGGAATTGCTGCTTTTTCTCTTTGCTTGTACTGAGAATAAAATAAAATGAACTGATCAGACAGAAATGCCACACAAAAAAAGTTACCGATTACCTGAAAGATTACCAACATACAAAATAAGAACAAAATTTATTCCATTTCTTTTGTAATTTCCAACAAAAATTATAATTTAAAGCACCTGGTAAGAGGAGTTCCCTAAGCAAAATCTTAAAACTAAGATTTACCTTTTTGACCTGACAGATGTTCTATTTTAGGTACAAATAAAAATCTCTCCATGTACAGAAGAAAAGGACAAAATAAAATTAGGCCAGGGGAGAAACTTAGCTAATAAAAAAGTTTATTGGCTGTGCTTCTGAGCCACTCCTCACTCATAGTTTCCAATTCTACATGTAATCCCTCTTTACTTGAACCACCAGGATCTAACAGTTGAGAGCTCTAAGAACCAGTTTCTGGCCAGGCAAGCATCCTGAACCACTCACATAACCACCTAGAACATCTTATTAAATCATTAAATGTGTCTCAACTCAATTGCAAAGTGACCTAACCAATTTAAATTTTAAAATGAGTGTGGCTAACCTAACTAAACAAGAGTGTAACACACAATATAGTTTTGCTCTAATAAAGACCTGAAGAAAAAGAAAAGCTCCTAAGAGGTCTTGGGCTGTGCTCTGTTTCCCACTCTGCCTCCATCACCGTGGGAGGGGTGTCAAAGGCACATGCTCCTTAGCCCTGCCGAGAGGGGCACTGGATAGCACTTCCTTTACTCTCCCACCCTCTCTCCACAGGTGAGCAGTCATGGCTCTGGAAGAAACTGAGAAATACAGCAATCATAACCAAAATGATCAGCTCCAGACAGTCTTGCACACATGACATGAAAACACATGTTAAAACTCCCACTTTTTATTGAGCTGCATGGATTCAAATAAAATGGACCATTCCATGTCTGGACCTCTGCTGTCACAATCAAATGAAAGGCTCAAGTTATGTGCCTTTTAAAGCAAGTAAACTCGATTGAACATAACGTTAAGGCAAGTAGAAGCATTAAATCCTACAGTTCTGGGTTCTTATCCTAAAACAAACAGGACACAGGAAATTGACATAGTTGCACATGCTCCTGCTAAGCTGCTGGGGAATCCCATAGGGCTCTGTCCCTCTGGCGTACCCTGGCAGCATTACATAGGGTGAGAGATTTTTGAAAGTTTAAAATTCTAATGTGAGATAGCATCCTTTGCTTACACACTATGTAAGATCACAAATTCAATCCTCATATATAAACAACTGACTCTTTTAATTATTCAAATAAAAACCTAACTGTGATTTAAATAATGATCTTAACTTACCATCCACTTGAGATTTCTTTCGGAAAATTGTTTCTACGCCTGGATGGTCAGAAGGAATTAAACCTAAAGCCCAAATAGAAAAATACATCAATTAAAAATAGCTACACACTAATTTATAGTGTTTATAATGGTGTTGGGAAGAGTGTTTAAGTAATGGTAAAGCCAATTTTAGTCAAGGTGATGTAGGAAATGGACCTCTATGATCTACCTCCACCTGGTTGGGTTTTGATGGGATTTACTGACTTTCCCAGGACAAACAGAAAATAGTGAGGAGGGAAGAGGAACAAAGAATATTCTGAACAGGGAGTAGTTTTCAGTTATAAGGACAAATCTGCCATCGAGGTGAATCCCTAGGCTTAATTATTCTAACTTTTAAAGAAATTAAAAGTTCAACTAGAGTTTAAATAGAATAAGAGCTATAATGTTATATGTGTTTTGCCATGAAATAATGAAATAATCTCCGCCATTTAAAGGAAAAGAAAAAAAGAGGGGGCAAAGAGCTTTAATATATTTGTAAATATACATTTCTACTAAAAAATCAGTCTTCATTAGTTACACTGTTATTCAGAATTATTTCAAATCAAGTTTTTCTTCTCTTATCCCTCTCCTCCACTCATGTTCCCCCCTCTTCCCATGCTTCAGGTATCTGGTCCTTAGAACTTTCACCTCAACATTCTTAAAGTTAAACAGTAATCTACTGCAGGAGGGGAGAGGATGGAGAGGTAGCCATGGAGACAAATTGACAAATATTCATGTGCACCATCTGGAATTTCACTTCCCAAGACTTTATGTCACCAATTAAAGTTTAAATGTTAAGTGTTATCTTTAGAAACTTTTGACCAATACTCTTGTGAACCAGCCACTCCTCCTTAGAACAAGCAATATGATGGGGAAGTCTGTTAAGTCACTGAGGTAAGACTGAAGACATGTTTGTGTCTAAGTGAAGATATTAAAGTAATCAGACTCCCTGGGTTCATCTTTGTGTAAAAATCAAACAAGCAACTATTCTCTGTAGGACTGGCAGTAACATTTCACATCACTCAGAACTTCAGAGTTCCCTCTCCCACCATTTCCTTCTGTGTTCAAATTATAGTTGGAAAGAGTAAACAGCTCCCATCCAGGCAACTGAAAACAGTCTACTTAAGAACACCATATAGATTGTATGTCAGCTATCTATTTCAAATTTACAAAACAAACCATAAACTCTTTGTGGCTGAACTGGCCCCCGTATCAACTAACTTAACAGAAGAAACAAGGGTTTCACAGTTCCTTCACTAAGAACCATATGGCTGGGCAAGGATAGGGAGATGGGATGGAAACTCTGAAGTTGGGGTATTAAAGTGTTCAGTGAGTAAAAGGAGAAAATATACCCAAAAGTCTTCATGAAGTCCCTTGAGACATTAAACAGAGCCATGGTCAGGAAGGGCCGAGGGCTGCAGTGTTTCAGGCTGAGTTGGGGATGGAAGAAAGAGCACTGGGTGTTTGGGTAATGAACCGGGAAAGAAACTGGCCAGACATGATGGGAAAATAAGGGGAGGGGACACCTGCAAGAGCCAGCTCTTAGAAAGCTGCCCCAGGCAAGGAGGAGCCTGTGGTGGTAGTGGTGGTGCCCATCTAGGGGTCCTGGGGTCAGCAGAGGCCAGAGGTGTGACTGAGATGAGGGAACACCTGCCACCTTCTTACTTACCTTCGGGCAATTTCAGGTCACTGAGGCACAGCACAGGGGAGTCTTTGGTGAATAGGCAATCCAAGAACTCAAGATCCTCTTCATCTTGGTCCGCCTTATGGCGATGGTGAAATTTAGGGGCCGGGTGCACCGACTCAGATTGCCGGCCCCGCCTGCGCCTGGCTTTGGGCTTCAGGCAGCAGCTGAGTTTGTTCCCCATGAGGAACCTCTACTCCTGGCCACTGTCAGTGCCTTTGCTCAACAGTCCCCCAACCCACCCTCTCCCCCTAAAATGGCAAACCACGCCCTGCTCTTTCCCTCCCCCCCCCCCCCGACCCCACACAGCTGTCAGCTGCTGCCGCCTCACTGAGTGACCAGTCTGTGAGGACAGCCAGCAGTCTCACTCAGCTAAAAGGTGTGCTGATCAGGCAACTGCTGAGAATCAAACCACTGCAAGAAGAGAGCACAGCCAAAGCTCCTCCGCCTGCCACAGCTGCTTCTCAACTGAAGGCCTGTCTCCTGGCTGGCCCCAGCCAACCAGAACACATTCTGTGGTCACCTTGGTTACGAGGGACCAATCACGGCAGAGTTCCCTCCAGGTGCCCACCTTGCAGAGAAGGCAGTGGCTCAGAATGCTGGCCCTCCCTGCTCTGCAGCCCCTCCACCCCCTTTCCCAGTGCACACCTGTGGCCTGGTCTCAGGCTCCATACAGAATTTCCTCAGCAGTCAAATGTTGTCAGGAGGGCAGGAAACCTACAAATGCCCTTGGCATGGCAACTGGTGAAGAGTGTATAGTAAGAGAGAAAGTGAGGAAAGTATCCTAGGGCTTCCCTTCCCAAACATTTGGCTGAGAATGAGTTGTGGTCCTAGTTAGAAGGAAATACAGCTTTAGGGTTTTTTATTTTAAGATGAAAAAATATGATTATATTTATGTTAAAGGAGAAGAGCCAAAGGAAAAAAGTGCGAAGTTAGAGGAGAAGGGAGACTGACTGGAGAAAGACCCCCACCCCCAAAGCAGCAGCAGTGGATGCACTCCAGAGCAGGGATAGATTTGCTTTGGGAAGATAAAGGAGCCAGGAGGGAGAGGGACCTGTGTGCTCATAGAGACATTCCTGGTAGAGGAGAGACTTAGGAAGAGCTCATCTGGAAACCTCTATTATTCTTTACTAGAGGCCTGATGCACAGAATTCTGGCATGGGTAGGGTCCCTAGGTCTGGTTGTCCATTGGGACCATCTGTGGGGTGACAGGCAAAGCTATGGGGGAGGGGCCGTTGGAACCTGCCTTGACCAGCCTGGTGCTGCCTGCTTGCCGGCCCCACCCCCCACTGCAGCCCAATAACCTGCTGCCCTGCCCCCCCCCCCAACAGTCACCTCCCTCTGTGGGGCAAAGAGGGGGAGGGGCGACCGGGATCCCTGCTAGCACTGCCTTGGCTGGCCTCAGGCTGGGGGCAGCTCCTGATTGAGCATCTGCCCCCTGGTGGTTTGTTCACGTCACAGCGACCAATCATTCCACCAGTTGTTCAGCTGTTTGGTCAGTTTGCATATTAGGCTTTTATTACATAGGATTTTAATAGGCTTCCATATGGAAAGCTACTCTGGGAAGGAGAGGATACTGTGTAGAGAAATACGCATTTCAGAAAAGCTTAAAATGCCTAAGAAAACTGAATACTATTTTTCTTCAAAAGCAAGTTGATTGAAAAGACATTTTAACAAAAACCAAGGAGCTCTACTACAAATATGTAGGTGAGAAATGTAGAAGAGGAGGCTAACTATTCCCACCAAATAATTAAAAGAAATAGCAACAACTGTTGGATGAGAGAAAAAAAGTTAAGAAAATGACATGTACATTAATTGCAAAAGTGTGAACATTTACAAACCCTTTCATCAAAAAGGTGCCTCACCAAAAATAACGAGATGCAGTATTCCCTTTATGAAAAGAATGGCAGGAAGGAAAGGTCACCTCAAAAATCAGGGAAGCAGAGATTATGAATATTCAAAAGCTTAAAAAACATAAGTTTTGGTGACAAGAATGAGCAATATATTAAAATATGGAGACCATAGTGGGTTGGGTAACATTTATTGAACTTCAGTTTCTATAAATAGCATCTAGTTAAATCCTTAGAACCTGGTGACTACATTCCATCCTAATAATATTATTGTCTAGAGTCCTAGGAATGTCAGTAGATACCCTTTTGGATGACTCTTCTAGGCTTGAGACAACACTGAAGATTATATTGCAAAATAGTGCCTGCACTTAACAACAGATACACACACAAATAGAAATGCATGACCTTAAATATTAAAGAATTTTAAATTTTCTAAGCCAAAAAATGAGGGAGAGGATTATTAGGAAAATAGATTTTAACATACTTTGTTTGAAGAGAACATTGGACAGCAGTAAGAAAAGAATATCTCCTATAACAGTATTAAGTCTAGGAGAGCAAAGGGAAGCTAGTAGGAGTAATATGATTTGAATTATGGAAGAGTTGGATTTTGTGAGAGAAACAGAAAATTTGCACTTGTTACTGGGGGCAGAATGTCCCCTAGGAGGACGTTATGAGCAGTGTTTTACATAGTCTGGTGAAAACTCATTCATTCATTCAATACCCATGCAATCAATACCTGAGCCCTTCCCACATGCCACAGAGGCGTTAAGTGCTTGAGGTGTTTCTTAGACCAAGATAAACAAGGTGTCTATTTTCATGAAAATTATTTCTACTAGAAGGGTCAACACACAGTATTTCCCATCACATCTCAAACTCTTGGCTCATGACGGCTATTGATCGCCAGCTCTTTTGCCTTCATTCCAGACAGCAGGGCAAAGTAAGGTGAGGTAGATTTTGTTTCAGACTAAACTCATAGCACAGTGCTTACATATTACTGGCTTGAAGATTAGTAACATGGCCATATGTAGCTTCAAAAGAGGCTCAAAAATGCAATCTTATTGCTGAGAAACCAACATACAAGGGAGAACTGGGTATTGGAAAGTACTAGCACTCTGTGCCACATCCGTAAGGAAAGAGTAGAAAAGTTTCAACTTCAAGAATAATCATGACTAAATTTCATAGTCCTTTGCAAGCATATATGAAAAATTTATACAAGCAAGTCTGTAGTAATTTTTTCTAAAGCAAATAGGACAGAAACACTGAATAGAGGATTAAGCTATAGAATGAAATTAGATCAAATAGAAGAAGCACTCTCTGGCAGTCAAGTGGTCAGGATTACACAGTGTATGGGCATTGTGACTCAGGGTTCCAGCTGAGTGTTATAACTAGTGGTTCTTAAAGAACAGGATTTTGTGTGTAAGTAATATGTATACTTTTCCTGGGCTGAGTTTATCATTATCATCATATTCTCAAAGGCATATGTAAACAAAATGCTAAGAATTGCTGTACCTGATGTGATGTGGAACAGCTCCCATTTCTAACTTTAGGACATTATAGTCTGGATTTTTTAGGAAGCGGGCACTCGATGGTGTTGATGTTCACATTTAATTCAACTGTCCAGTGTCTCTCCCATCTGTCTCTTTCCACACCTTCTGAATTCTCCAGTCATCTCACTTCTCACAGCATTGTGTTTCTTTCTGCCAAGGGAGTCAATTGAGATGAGACCGTTAATTGGTTTGATATGATGCTCTGAAAAAATAATAAGGGTGTTAGTTAGCCATACTATCAGGGCAGTACTGCTTACTGGACAGGTCAGTGTTAGACCAAAAGGTCCACTGTGATTACAGTCCCAAACCACAGGGCATTTTTGAGTCAAGACCTAAGAAGGGAGCAGTGGTCCCTTTTTTGTTTGTTTGATTTCATATATATATATTTTTTTGAATTTCCAATAAGTTTATTAAGTAAATGTCAGTAGGAAAAATGCCCTTTCTCTCTGGTGAGTTCAGTGATGGGAGTGGCTATCACATACGTAATGGCACCTAGCTGGCTAGCCGGCTTTACTCTGTCCCTTTAGAAATAACTAACCTGCCTCTGCTCAACACTGGGCTTCAAAGGTGAGTGTCTGTCTCACTCTAGCTTCACTCCCTGAGCCTGCAACACAACTGGCACATGTGCTCAGTAAATGACCAACTAAGTTAATTTTATGTCCAGAAAAACCCAGCAATAAGAGAGAAATTAGCACCTTTAAATATATTAATTTCAGAGAGGAAGGGAGAGGGAGAGAGTGATAGAAACATCAGTGATGAGAGAGAATCATTGATCTACTGCTGTTCACACATCCCCTACTGTGCATGGAGGCCGCAATCTGATCATGTGCCCTTCCAGTTTACATTCTTCCCTGGCCTGTGAAAAGTCCAGTGCTTTCTGCAAAACATCTCACAAATTGCAATCATCCTAACTAGTCCTTGTTCTCCACTAACACTGCAACTCAGACACCTAAAACAGGTAATGCTTTTTATCCAAGCAACAGCTGTGTTTTCTCATCCCCCTTCTCTAACAACCCACCAAGCTATCCTTGGAAGAAGCAAGCCAGAGGAATAGCTCCTCCCATCAGCAGGGTTCATAGGTGAGGCAGGGTGACAAAGGTGCTCTCCTAAGATATTAGGAACATATAAATGAGCATTCAAGAAACACACACACACAAAACATTTACCTGCCTGATAAGGATCAATACATCCACATTCTGGTCTGGGTTCCTGACCACAAGGAGAACCAGAGAACTTTTCAGTAGAAGTTACTTTTAAAATCACCAGTAGTTTCCTTCACTTTACATTAAGCTGTTATTTCATTGTATCCAAATAATCTGGCTGAATAAAACAGAATTAAATCACTGATTACAATTCTCTCTGAATCGAAATTACAATGGAAACAGCTGTGGTAAACTTGCACCTTTATCAGTGAAATGAAGGAGAAAAAGTCTGACTGAGATCCCCAAAAAGCAGCACCCAGAGCACCACCTAGTGGAAGTCCAGAAGGGGCAGAGATCCCAAGTTAAGAACACAGGCAAGTTCCTTGTCAACAGCCTAAATCTCCTTCCAACTGCCCACCCTCCAGACAGAGCTGTGACCAGCAGACCAGAGGCCTCATTTTCCATCAAATTAACAGGATAAATTTCTTTATGGGAATTTTCCTTGGGTGCTAGAAACTTTAATTTAGAGGAAAAATTTGAAATAGAGATTTTTCACTGAGCACTTCAATTTTGTTTTGTTTTGCCTGTGTAAAAAAAATAAATAACCTAATTTCCCAGTAAGTACTCACTTTAGCCATTGCATTGTGCCATAGGATCTGTATGTTTACTTTTCACCTTGAACTATAATAGGGAAACGCCTAAAATTGTGCATGGTAAAAAGCAAACAGAGCAAGTGTAAGCAAAGATTTAGAAAAGAATTTTAGTGTAAATACATAGAAGAGTGCTTCCTACAGAACCACGTCATATTCAGGAATAATTATATTTTGTGTTTTCAAGTTTCCCTTTGCTAATATGTGTCTGGCTCTGATATAATTAACTGTGTTTATAATAATTTACATCTGATAAATTATTTTGTAAATTATTACACTAAGGATTCCCAATTTCACAAGCTTTACTTTTCCTGAAAGTTCAAAATATGGATATTTGTTTTAGATTATATATTCCTTTTCTGAAAATTATTTCTAATTTGCTGCAGCCTATTTCAAACACTAAATAAAGTAGTTACTCTCCAGTGTATTTCTCTTATGTTTTGTTTTGTTTTTACTTGTAAAATAGGGGGGAAAGAAAGCAGTTGTGCTTTCCAGCTGTGACAAAGTCAATAAATGAGACACTTCACATTGTTAAAATATGACCATCTCTACTTAATATCAAAGCTGTAGCCAGTGATAGAGCCCAGCAGCTGGCATGGCTAAAGTGTGTACTTACTGGGGAGTTGCTTGTCATTCTGCCCTGTTTCCCAGAAAATAAGACAGTGTCTTAGTATATTAATTTTTGCTCCCAAAGATGCACTAGGTCTTATTTTCAGGGGATGTCTTATTTTCGGGGAAACACGGGTAGCAGCTACATTATACTGACAAGGACACACTAAGATTCCTGTGGAACATTTAGGAGCTTTCCTCTTGAGTTCACTGCTAGGAAATGATCTCATTTCATTCACTTGGTCACTGATATCCAGGGAATATAATAGAGAATTAGTGGAGAAATGAGGTGAGTAAAAAGGAATTTCCGGATGAACTTGTATGATGTATGATATTACAAGAGACTGAATTAGCTCTCTTCTGTTAAACCAAACACAAAGGATGTTCAAACTAAAGCAGTGCAACTATATTCTCTCTCTCTCATATATATGTATATGTATATATATATATATATATGGTCTTGAATAATATGAAAAGTTATGTTATAGTTCTGAAAAAACCCTGATGTCTCAAGGCCTTCAAGGCCCTCCAGGGTTTCTTACTACATTAATAGTGTGTTGAAAGTAAATTCTAATAAGAAAATTGTCTTTTAACAACATACTACAACAAACCTGCACAGTGTTGATACCTGCTAGCTCAGTTCATTTGATCCCTCCTAATAACTGATTTATTTAAAAACTCGTACCCAAGTCCAGTGTATAGAGGATTTCATTTTTGTTAGCATTTTGTAAAATGACAGGAGATATTTCTGGCAGAAATCTATTTCCACATAATGGTTACACTAGGTCTTTTGTGATTGGAAACAATAGTAGCCTTCGTTACATGATCTTTAGGTGTTTCTATTTTGTTTGCCATGTAATCTATAGAATTAACTTTTATGCACTTGTGTACTTACTAGTTCATTATTTAAGTAGCCTCATTCATACAAAGCATCTCCCAAGGCTCACACCAGAGGGCAGAGGCCTCGCCCCGCCCCTCCGCCTAGTCCTAGCCCCGCCCCTCCGCCTAGTCCTGGCCCCGCCCCTCCGCCTAGTCCTGGCCCCGCCCTCCGCCCTGGCCCCGCCCTCCGCCCTGGCCCGCCTTCTGAGGCGGGGAGTCCGTTACTCTCGGGCTGGAGGTTGGGGCTGGGACCCTGCTTTCAGCACCCAGGGCGCCAGTCCGTCCTGAGCGCAGGCCGGTTGCTGTCTCCCGGCCTCCCCGCCCGGGGCTGCGGGGCCACAGCACCCGGAGCAGCTAACGGGGCGCCGGGGCTGCAGTGCGATGGGAGCGCCCCGCGGGGTGAGGCGTGGGATCTGCTCCCCAGAGGCTCAGGCGCCTGCGGGGAGTCACCGGAGCCCCGCCCGCCGCCTCGAGGCGCCTTCCAGGTGGAGCCCGCGGGGCGGCGGGTCGCCCGGCGGGAGGTGGGGGGCCGGGCGTGGCCTCAGAGGCTGCAGCGGGCTCCCCTGGGGACCTCCAGGACCCGGCCAGGCGCTGGGCCCCAGGGAGGCTGGGGGCGGTGCAGCTGGAGGGAAAACCTTGGCGTTGAGTCCCAGTCACTGATGGTGGCTTTAAGCTACTCAGGTTTAATAAACGCCTTTTTTTTAATTGAGAAAGGTGTCTCTTCTGGGGAAGTGTAATTTTTTTTGGATACCGGCGCTATGCAGTGAGATTTACACATTAACATTGCTTCCTTATTTTAAAATTACAAGCAACCCGTAACTGAGGTTATTTGAGGGCTTTTTCTCAAATGACAAGTAAGTGGGGGAGAGGGGAGGGGATGCTTTGGGAGGTGGGGTGGGTGCTGATGAGGAAGGAATGCCTATGCAGGTTTGGAGGGTTGTCGGGTGGACTTTGTTTCTGTCATTCTCTTGGGCAAGAGTAGAATGACTCTTGTTTCTTTTTCTAATTTTATACACAGCTTTCAAACTTGCTTTTAAGAAAGCCTCTTTGGAAACAATCTCTGGGTTTTAGGAGTGCACCTGCTGCCCTTTGCAGACGAGTCCCAGGCCATTAACTATGATTTGATTCACTTATAAAGAAGCACTTTGAATGGCTGTTACCTTTTCTTTGACGTGTTAAATGTAACCTTTTTCAGTCGCCCTTTGTTCACAAGAGAAAGGGTGCAGGTCACCACGTTTCAGCAGTAATGGCACAGGGAGGACTTGGGCAGTGTCCCCTTCCAGGTGCACTCTCTTCTTCAAACTAGTATTTCCCTGTAGGCCTTTTATTTATTTATTTGTTTGTTTGTTTATTTTCTGTTGTCTTTTCATCTTTGTGGTTGAAAGTGTTACATAGGTCCGCCTTTCCCCCATTAACCTCTTCCAGCCCGCTCCCCTCCCCGGGCCCTCACCACCCCACTGTCAGTGTCCATGGGTTATGCACATATACATACAAGTTCACTGGTTTATCTCTTCCCATCCACCTTCCCCTGCCTTCCCTCTGAGGTTCAACAGTCTGTTCATGCTTCTAAGCTCAAAGCATGGGGGTCACTTTTAGTTTCCTCCTACCCTCCGGGAGCAGGTAGTATTTATCTTGCTCATTTTACAGGTACATACACTCAAGACCGTAGAGACAAAAGAAGTTCAGCCCCAGGCTACTTGACTCCTACTGGATTTTGTACCCATCCTGGACTTAATCCAGGACCCAGCAAGGTCCCCACCATTAAGCAAGCTTCTGCATACCCATATGATTACATGCACCTGAGTCAGAGATGGAGATGCTTATCTCAGAGTGAAGAAATAGTGTCTATTAGAAGATGGGTTTTCTTTTCCACAGAGATTGCTAATAGTCTGCAGGGTAGCACAAAGTTATTTTTTTTTTTTACACAGGCAAAACAAAACAAAATTGAAGTGCTCAGTGAAAAATCTCTATTTCAAATTTTTCCTCTAAATTAAAGTTTCTTTCACCCAAGGAAAATTCCCATAAAGAAATTTATCCTGTTAATTTGATGGAAAATGAGGCCTCTGGTCTGGTGGTCACAGCTCTGTCTCTGGAGGGTGGGCAGTTGGAAGGAGATTTAGGCTGTTGACAAGGAACTTGCCTGTGTTCTTAACTCGGGATCTCTGCCCCTTTTGGACTTCCACTAGGTGGTGCTCTGGGTGCTGCTTTTTGGGGATCTCAGTCAGACTTTTTCTCCTTCATTTCACTGACAAAGGTGCAAATGTACCACAGCTGTTTCCATTGTAATTTCCATTCAGAGAGAATTGCAATCAGTGATTTAATTCTGTTTTATTCAGCCAGATTATTTGGATACAATGAAATAACAGCTTAAGGTAAAGTGAAGGAAACTATTGGTGATTTTAAAAGTAACTTCTACTGAAAAGTTCTCTGGTTCTCCTTGTGGTCAGGAATCCAGACCAGAATGTGGATGTATTGGTTCTTATCAGGCAGGTAAATGTTTTGTGTGTGTGTGTTTCTTGAATGCTCATTTATATGTTCCTAATATCTTAGGAGAGCACCTTTGTCACCCTGCCTCACCTATGAACCCTGCTGATGGGAGGAGCTATTCCTCTGGCTTGCTTCTTCCAAGGATAGCTTGGTGGGTTGTTAGAGAAAGGGGATGAGAAAACACAGCTGTTGCTTGGATAAAAAGCATTACCTGTTTTAGGTGTCTGAGTTGCAGTGTTAGTGGAGAATAAGGACTAGTTAGGATGATTGCAATTTGTGAGATGTTTTGCAGAAAGCACTGGACTTTTCACAGGCCGGGGAAGAATGTAAACGGGAAGGTCTTAGGTGGCTGGTGTGTGTTTATTTCCATCCCACTGACCTCTATGGGAGAGAAGAGCTTTGCTAAACCCTTTCTTGGAAACAACTGTGATCCCCTGGGAATTTGCTGGTGATTGGGAAGAGGAAACTAAACAGGTGACATTCCTTCTGGAAAAGTAGCTCCCACCACTGCTGCCTGCTCTTGGGTGAGTGTGAGCATAGGAAGGCGAGTGGCTGTAAGTAGCCAAGCAGATTAAGACTTGCCTGAGTGTGGGCTTCCCGTGCTCTCTGCGTCCTGGACAACTTTAATGGAGTGAGTACGCACTCTCACGAAAGCTTGTAGTTGTCCTGGGTTCCAGACTTGGGCTAGTTACCTATTTAATCTTCGCCAGAAGCCAATTCCAGCATGTCAGCAGGCCGGAATCATCTGCAGATCCCAGAGAGGTGATTCAAAGAATTTGTTCTCTCTTCTTAAAGGAAATATCTTTTTTAACTAAACCGATTTAATATACCTGAAATCACATAGAAAGCTTTATCAAATAAAAATTAATAACTATATTTTACTTATATGGATATATTTTAAATGTTATAAAGGTTTTGGCTTCTTAGAAAGGCAAAATACAGTAACAAAATATTTCTTAAATACAGCCAAATTTTTCAGCAATGGAAATTATAAGACAAAAATCCCTAACAGCCTGCAGGTTAAATAGGCTGGAGGTGGGGTGGCATTTGTGCCTTGTGAATCAGATGTATAAGTTACTAAAATTTCTTCCTTTGCTTTTTTTTAAAGCCTGCTTAAATTACTTAATAAATCAGCTTTTTAAAATATAATCAAGTTCTCATATAAATTAAGTTACATGAGAAGCCAATATTTTCAAAAATATATTTTATTGATATTTTACAGAGAGGAAGGGATAGAAAAAGAGAGCCAGAAAGTCAATGAGAGAGAAACATCTACCAGCTGTCTCCTGCACACCCACCCACTGGGGATGTGCCCGCAACCAATGAACATGCCCTTGACTGGAATCGAACCCGGGACCCCTCAGTCCACAGGCCACTGAGCCAAACCGGTTTTGGCACAAGCCAATATTTTTATAAGCAATTGAATCCTAGTAAAGTCTTCTAAGAAAATTACTGAAATCACCCATGATCCCTCTGAATATGCAAATAAGCCAAAGTGGATACTATTTAAAAATATAGTTCTAAGCTTAATAAAAGGGATAAATTTGAAAATTTTGAAATGTCCTCCACTAATATTTATAGGGTAAATTAAGGATTTTTGTCAAAGTATTAAATTGACAATAAATAGTAGTCACCATAAATGTATATAAAGGGAGTCCCTTAATGTGACTACATGGCCTGGCAGTATTAGTAAACATCCAAAAAGCAACCATGTTTGTTACATTTGTTGTTTGCTGTAAATAAAGAAAGATGGAAACTTTTAAGAGAAACTCTAATAAGAGTCGTGTTGGAAATCATTCTGAAAGGAGATAAGAAGATATTTCCTTCAAATATCTGGAAAATTATAATTGAAGTCAATATATTAGGCCTCAAAAAGAAAAGTAAGTTACTTGCATTTTTGCCTCTCTAAACAAAGTTTATATAAAGTCACTTAAAGACTAATAGCACAAATTTAATTAATGTCATTTAATGCCCATAACCTAGGACCATTTTTGGCAAACTGCGGCTCTTGAGCCACATGCCGCTCTTTGGCCCCTTGAGTGTGGCTCTTCCACAAAATGCCATGGCCTGGGCGAGTCTATTTTGAAGAAGCAGCATTAGAAGTTTAAGTTTTTAAAAATTGGCTCTCAAAAGAAATTTCAATTGTTGTACTGTTGATATTTGGCTCTGTTGTGTAATGAGTTTGCCAACCACTGACCTAGGACAAGTAAAGTTAAAAAATAAACCTTTTTTCAGATTGATTTAAATTGACTAATTGAAATAAGTGGGTTCTGTATTTCCAATAGGGTACAGTTCATTTGCTTGGGACTTGGCAGTTTTGTTGCTGGAGCAGCAGTTTATTTAGTTAAGCAGCCACAATACTTGCAATTTATATGCAAGAGCTGCTGTGTGGTGCCTAGGCGGGTCTGTAGAATGTGCTGGGGGGGCCTCAGGGCGGGGCCTCAGGGTGGGGTGAGGTCTTACGACATCACTAGGCTGGGTCGTGGCTAAAACAGCAATGGCTGCTGTCAGCTGTCCCTGCCCTTCCACATTTCCAAGTCCCCTTGAGTCCCTAGGATCCAGCACAGTAAACAGTGATTGCTGCATGCACCTCTGCAAGAGAGTCCCTCACTTTCGGACCTGAGGGCCAACAGACCAGCTTCTCTCCTTAGGTTTCTGGGTCCACCACATCACCCCAGAAACTGGATTTCAAAGTGAAAGTGAACCACAGCTTGTTTCCCTTCAGGTTGAAAAAAAAAAAAAAAAAAAAAAAAAGATGCGTGCCCAGTCACAGCCACCAGCACGATTTGCGATTTGAGTGCCTTCGTACCTCCGCTCCTCAGCTTTTCAGTAGTTATGCTCCGTTCTCTTTCAGCCAGCCTTCCTGTGGTTTTAGGTGATAGATGTCCTTTATATTAGTTTAATTCCTCTAAATTGTTATATGAGGCAGCAGACCAGCCATTCATCTATGCCGCCATCTTGGTTTCCTCCTGTTCCTCAGATTTTTAATTCAATTGATTTTTAGATTCACTCTTTGATACATATGTATTTGTTGGTCATAATTTTTATCTTTATTTTTTTCTTCTCCTTTCTCTTCTTAACAAACATCTTTTAGCATTTCATATAAAACTGGTTTGGTGGTGATGAACTCCTTTAGATTTTTCTAATCTGTGAAGTTCTTTATCTACCCTTCAATTCTGAATGATAACTTTTTTGGGTAGAGTAATCTTAGTTGTAGGTTCTCGCTATTCATCATTTTGAATATTTCTTGCCACTCCCCTCTGGCCTGCATAGTTTCTGTTGAGAAATCAGCTAATAATCGGATGGGTGTTTCGTTGGAGGTAACTAACTGTTTTTCTCTTGCTGCTTATAAGATTCTCTCTCTGCTTTTAACCATGGCATTTTAATTATGATGTGTCTTGCTGTGGTCCTCTTTGGATTCCTTTTGTTTGGGATTCTGTGAGCTTCCTGGACTTCTGAATCTATTTCTTTCATCAGGTGGGGGAAGTTTTTATTTATTTAATTATGTAATATTTTTATTTTTGGTGTCTGTGTGTGCATACATTTATTTTTTAAAACATTTTTATTAAATTATTATCTGTGTACATATCTTACCATTGCCCTCCCGCCACCTCCCATACATGCCCGCCCTCCCCAAAGTTTTGTGTCCATTGTTTGTATGTATATGCATGCATACAAGTCCTTCGGTTGATCTCTTATCTCCCCCAGATCTCCCTACCCTCCTCGCTGTAATTTCACAGTCTGCTTGTTGCTTTACTCTATATCTATCTTTTGGTTCATCAGTTTATAATGTTCTTTATTATCCATAAATGAGTACGTCATGTGGTGTTGCTCTTTCATTGACTGGTTTATTTCACTCAGCATGATGTTCGCCAATTCTATCCAGGTTGCTGCAAATGGTAAGAATTCCTTCTTTTTTAAGGCAGCATAGTATTCCATTGTGTAGATGTACCATAGTTTTCTGATCCAATCATCTGCTGACAGGCACCTAGGCTGTTTCCAAATCCTAGATATTGTAAATTTTGCTGTTATGAACATAGGGTGCATATATCCTTTCTGATTGGTGTTTCTAGTTTCTTGGGATATATTTCTAGGAGCGGGATTACTGGGTCAAATGGGAGTTACATTTTCAGTTTTTTGAGGAAACTCCATACTGTTCTCCACAGTGGTTGCACCAGTCTGCATTCCTACCAGCAGTGCATAAGGGTTCCTTTTTCTCCACAACCTCACCAACACTTGTCGTTTGTTGATTTGTTGATGTTGGCCATTTTGACAGGTGTGAAATAGTACTGTTTTGTTGTTTTGATTTACATCTCTCAAATAATTAGTGACTTTGAGCATGTTTTTATGTGCCTCTTGGCCTTCCTTCTGTCTTCTTTTGAGAAGATTCTATTTAGGTCCACTGCCCATTTTTTTTTTAAATAAATCTTTATTACTCAGATTATTACACTTTTTCTCCTTTTTCTCCCCCAAAGCTCCCTACCACCCAGTTCCCTTCCCACCCTCTGTTCTTACCTCCTCTCCCCCCAATTGTCTTCATCTATTGGTTATACGATTTCAATCCAGTCTCTCACTGCTTCCCCACCCCCCTTATCCTCCTGATAATTATCAGTCCACTCCCCTTCTTTGCCCCTGATTCTACTATGTTTATCACTTTATTCTGTTCCTCAGATTTTTTTCTTCTCTTTTCCTATTTTCCATATATGAATTTCAAGTGGGACACTCTTTCATTTGTTTTTGTAGGGAAATACAACAGTGTTATCTAGCTAATGGCTGTAGACTGTCCAAATGTCTCAGTACTACACAAATAGAATCCGATCCTCCTCCGATTCACACCGCCCCCTTCCCCCAGGTCCCATCACTTCCCCAGGGCACACGGCTCTCCCGGTGTACACGGCTCCCCGGGTCCCACCACCCCGCATGGGTACATGGCTCCCCTGAGGCACACGGCTCTCCCGGGGAACATGGTTCCCCCGGGGCACACGGCCCCCCTGGGGCACACGGCTCTCCCGGGACACACGGCCTCCAGGGGCACATGGCTCTCCCGGGACACATGGCCCCCCTGGGGCACACAGCTCACCCGGGGCATACAGCTCTCCTGGGGCACACAGCCCCCTGGGACACACGCATTGCCCATTTTTTAATTGTCTCATTTATCTTCCTTTTATTAAGTTGTATAAGCTGTCTGTAGATGTTGGAGATTAAACCTTTATCAGTGATAACATTTGCAAATATGTTCTCCCATACAGTGGGCTTTCTTGTTGTTTTGCTGATGGTTTCTTTTGCTGTGAAAAAGTTTTTATTTTGATGCAGTCCCATTTGTTTATTTTCTCTTTATCTTCCACTGCCCTAGGGGCAGTATCAGTGAAGAAGTTCTTTCTGCATATGTCTGAGATTTTGCTGCTTGTGGATTCCTCTAGTATTTTATGGTTTCCTGCCTTATGTTTAAGTCCTGTATCCATTTTGAGTTTATTTTTGTGTGTGGTGTAATTTGGTGATCTAGTTTCATTTTTTTGCATGTATATGTCCAATTTTCCCAAGACCATTTATTGAAGAGACTGTCTTGACTCCATTGTATGCTCCTGCCTCATTTGTCAAATATTAATTGAGTATAGTGAATTGGGTCGATATCTGGATCCTCTATTCTATTCTATTGATCTATATGGCTGTTCTTATGCCAATACCAGGCTGTTTTAAGAAAAGTTGCTTTGTAATACAGCTTGAAATCTGGTATTGAGGTTCCTCCTTCTTTACTCTCCTTAGTTAAGTTTATTCCTAGGTATCTTAATTTTTTTTGGTGTGATGGTAAATGGGATTGCTTTTTTAGTCTCTGTTTCTGTAGGTTCACTCTTGGTGTGTAGAAATGCCATAGATTTCTTGGCATTGATTTTGTATCCTGCTACATTGCCAAATTTGTTTATTAAGTCTATTAGTTTTTTATGGAGTCTTTTGGGCTTTTTATGTACAATATCATGTCATCTGCAAATAAGGACAACTTTGCTTCTTCTTTTCCAATTTGGATGCCTTGTATTTCCTCTTCTTGTCTAACTGCAATGGCGAGTACTTCCAGTACAATGTCAAACAGGAGTGGTGAGAGTGGGCACCCCTGTCTTGTTCCTGTTCTTAGAGGGAATGGTTTTAATTTTTGCCCATTGAGTATGATGTATGATGTTGGCTGTGGGGTTATCATATATAGCTTTTATTATGTTGAGGTATGATCCTTGTACTTTCACCTTGTTGAGAGTTTTTATCAGGAAATGGTGTTGGATTTTATCAAATGCTTTTTCTGCATCAATTGATAAGACTATATGATTTTTGACTTTCAAGTTGTTTCATAGAAGGTGTTTGGAAGTGTTCCTTCCTCTTGAATTTTTTGCAATAGTCTGAGGAGGATAGGTTTTAGTTCTTTCTTGAATGTTTGGTAAAACTCTCCTGTGAAGCCATCTGGCCCTGGGCTTTTGTTTGCTGGAAGCTTTTTGATGACTCCTTCAATTTATTCCAAAGTCACTGGTCTATTGAGGTTTTTTGATTCTTCCTGAGTGAGTTTTGGAAGTTTGTATTTTTCTAGGAATGTGTCCATTTGCTCCAGATTGTCTAGTTTGTTGGAATAGAGTTGTTTGAAGTATTTTGTAACAATCCTTTCTATTTTAGTGGAGTCTGTTGTTATTTCACCTCTTTTGTTTCTGATTTGGTTTATTTAGGTCCGCTCTCTTTGTTTCTTGGTTAGCCTGGCTAGAAGTTCATCAATCTTGTTTATCCTTTCAAAGAACCAGCTGCTAGTTTTGCTGATTTTATGTATTGTTTCTTTGGTTTCTATGTAATTTATCTCTCCTCTGATTTTTGCTATTTCCTTCCTTCTGCTTACACTGGGCTTTTCTTGTTCCTCTCTTTCTAACTTTTTGAGTTGTAGAGTTAGATAATTTGTTACCACTTTTTCTTGTTTCTTGCAATAGGCTTGTAGAGATATGAACTTCCCTCTCAAAACTGCTTTTGTTGTGTCCCATAGATTTTGAATTGTTGTGTTTTCATTGTCGTTTGTTGCCATGATGTTGTTAATTTCTTCCTTGATTTTTCTGGTAATCCAGTCCTTGTTTAATAGCATGCTATTTAGTCTCCACGTGTTTTATTTCTTTGGATTATTTTTATTATAGTTGATTTCCAATTTTATGCCACTATGATCTGAAAAGATGCTTGATATGATTTCTATATTCTTGAATTTGAAGAGACTCTACCTATGTTCCAATATGTGGTCTATCTTTGAAAATGACTTATGTGCATTTGAGAAGAATGTATATTCTGTGGCTTTGGGGTGAAATTATTCTCAAGATGTTGATTAATTCCATCTGGTCTAGTTTGTCATTTAGGGTTGATGTTTCTTTGCTGATTTTTTGTTTAGATGATATGTCCATAGATGACAGTGGGGTATTAAAATCTCCTACTATGGCCAAAACCGGTTTGGCTTAGTGGATAGAGCGTCGGTCTGTGGACTGAAAGGTCCCAGATTTGATTCCGGTCAAGGGCATGTACATTGATTGTGGGCACATCCCCACTAGGGGGTGTGCAGGAGGTAGCTGGTTGATGTTTCTCTCTCATTGACGTTTCTCACTCTATATCCCTGTCCCTTCCTCTCTGTGGAAAATCAATACAATATACTTAAAATCTCCTACTATGATTGTATTATTCTCTCCCTTAATGTCCTCCAGCAGATTTTTTTTATGTATTTGGGTGCTCCTGTATTGGGTGCATATATGTTTACTAGAGTTATTTCTTCTTTTTGGATTGCTCCCTTTAGTACTATGAAGTGGCCTTCAGTATCTCTTGTTATGTCCTTCACTTTGAGATCTAATTTGTCAGATATAAATATTGCTACCCCAGCTTTATTTTCATTTGTATTCACCTGGAAAATCTTTTTACATCCCTTCACCCTGTCTGTGTGTGTCTTTTTTTCTGAAATGGATTTCTTATAGATAGCAGATATATGGGTCTTGTTTTCTTATCCAATCTGTTACCTTTTGTCTTTTTATTGGAGCATTTAATCCATTTACATTTAAAGTTATTATTGATAGGTACTTATTTGACACCATTTTTATTCTATACCCATGTTCCCTCTTCGCTTCCTATTTCTTTATTTTTACAGTAGACCCTTTAGCATTTCTTGCATTGCTGGTTTGTTGGAGATAAATTCCTTTAGTCTTTTTTTGTCTGTGAAGCTCCTGATTTCACCTTCAATTTTGATTGATAGTCTTGCTGGATAGAGTATTCTTGGATTGAGTCCCTTGCTTTGCATCACTTTGTATATATCTTTTTATTCCCTTCTAGCTTGATGTGTTTCTGTTGAGAAATCATTTGATAATCTAGGGGGGGTATCTTTTGTAGGTAAGTCTCTGTCTCTCTCTCTTGCAGCCTTTGAGATTCTCTCTCTATTGATAACATTTGCCATTGTGATTATGGAATGTCTTGGTAGGGGTATTTTGGGACTTAACTTGCTTGGGACTCTTTATACTTGAGTAACTTTTTTCTTCCCCATATCAGGGAAGTTTTCTGTCATTATTTCTTCAAATAAATTTTCTAATCCTTGCTGCTCTTCTTGTCCTTCTGGCTGCCCTATTAAGCGTATGTTATTTTGTTTTGAATTGTCCCAAAGCTTCCTTAGACTCTCTTCCTGCTTTTTAATTTTTTTTTTCTAGTTGCTGTTCAGATTGGGCTTGTTTCTGTATCTGATCTTCCAACTCACTGATTTGGTCCTCCGCTTCTTCTAGTCTGCTGTTGCAGCCTTCCATTGTGTTTTTGATTGTAGAAATATCATTTTTAATTTCGTCCTGATTTTTGCATAGGTTGTTGATTTTCTTGTCCATCTGGTGTATGATCTGTATGATCATTACTCTAAATTATTTTTCTGTCATGTTGCATGCTTCCATTTCACTTATTTCCTCTCTCTGTGCTTCCTTCTTTTCTTTCCTCTGAGGATTGCTTCATTGTCTCCCGATTCTGACTATCATCAGAAGGTTCAGATATTGAGTTGTGGGGCTCTGTACTGTGTGCAGTGGGAGTTTTGCACCCCCCAAGTGTCACTGAAGAGCTCTAACACCAAGATGTGCAGTTGCTGTGGGTTTGTTGGAACCACACTTGCCCTGGGTCAGAGTCACAGGCTCTTCGTGTGGCTTCATGTATGCACCTAGAATCAGGGACCCTGCCTAAGCCATGTTGAAGCAGAGAACCCACTGGCATGTGCCAAAAATAAAAGTCCCCTATTGTGTATCAGGAGTCAGAGGCTCCCTGTGTCCACGTTGAGAATCAAGTATCAGAGTTTCTCTTGCTTGATGCTACCTCACACTGAGAATCAGGTCCCTGTGTGCACATGTGCCAAGAATTGGAGTCACTGTCTCTTAGTGTGATTATACTTGGAATCAAGGATCCCAGGCACATGTAATGAGGAATGGAGTCTAGGCACTGGTGCTCATTGATGACTCTTGTTTGGAGATTCAGGTTCCCCAACCTGCCTGGGAAACTGGGTTGCTCAGTCGAACTGTGTTGGTAGGAGGTCCACTTCTGCCGGTGGTAAACAGCTTTCTTTGTGTGCTTGCCTTGAATAAAAATCAGGTGGTACTGCCACTTAATGTGGGTGTGTTTTCTGGTCATGGGGGTGAGTACTGTGGAAGACA